>PVJO010002789.1:0-135996 GCA_004026905.1 Hystrix cristata | reverse complement strand
TTATCTTCTAATAAAATTGCATTTATTAAGAACTAGCTTAAAAAATATTGTCAGGAATAAATAAGTTAATTCGGTTAACAAGCAATAAACAAATATTTTCTCTCTCATTTTCTAATGGATGAAAACTTCTAGGATACATGCTCTCCATCTAGTGGTAAAAACAGGATAACCATAGGTGTGCTTCTGTCTAGTGTAGAGGAATGAACCTCTTCTAGTCTTGGTAAGAGATACAGATGAACAAAACATGGACTCTGACCCTCAGGATGCTACAGTCTGTAGGGTATTTACCACGTGCTCAGCCACCATATGAAGGGTACACATGGAGGCTGAGACAGGACAAGTTATACAACTGGTGGTTGGCAGAACAGCTGATCAAACTTACCTTCCTAACTTCAAACCCATTCTCTAAACTGCAAAGACTGCTATTACTTTAGAACATTATTTTCATATTAAAACAAATACAGACTTCTTATGAAGCCGGAGGCAAACTTTGAGGGATTGTAAGGATTAATGAGAAGAGTCTTTAAATAAATTTAGGTTGTTTCTCACAATTTTAAATCCAGACATTCTGCTTTTAGGGGTCCCTGGAAACCCTAAAGAACCCAAAGAAACCCTGCTTGGGTTCAGCATCTTAACATAAAGCAACAGAAGATGCAGAGAGGGGAGTATAGTATTTAAAAGGCTGCTGGCAGCCATGATATTAAAAATATTAACATCCAGATCAGCAGGACAATAATTGAGTATAGCAACGAACTTAGCCATAACTATGCCTGCCCTCTTCTTCACAACCAGAGAGGTCCCTGTGTCCCAGAAAAAGGAGTGGTACCTAAGGAAGGTTGAGGGTTAATAAACTATCCATCAGATAGTACTCTAACATGACCCAAATCTGCTGTTCCTCTTTCACATTCTTGCTTTCATTATTCAATTTCTGCATAGGACTAGAATTCAGTCTTGATTTCTGCTCATTTCATTGGCTCCCTGGTCCTATTTGGAGAAAGAGAGAGCAGTAGGTGTACCCAGAGCAAAAATCCCAGAAGATATATGCCTATCGGGAAGAAAATTCTTTAGATGGAAGAGAGGACAGAATTAGTTTGGGCAGGATTTGGGCAGTGAAGGTGGTAAATGCATAGTAGGTGAGGTGGAGAGCACAGGAAATCAAGATGAGAGAGGTAATCGGGGAAGGCCAGTTATAGGGGCCTAGGAGACCTGCCCTGCAGTTTATGTTTTGTTTTAAAGGCAGTGGGAGGAGTTTAGGCAGTGGGGGAGGGGCGTGTGACAAGAGGTAATTTGTGTTTCAGAAAATGACCCTGATTGTAGTAAGACCAGAAGCAGAGAAGCCAGGAGTTTTCCCAGTTGAAGGGGAATGAAATGGTAGTAGATTGGGTGGAAGTAGTGATGAAGATGGAGACAATCAATGTATTTTGAATAGAATGAGTGTTTTGGCACGTATGGGTGTCTTCGTCTCTTTCACCAGCCTATAAATTTCCTGAAAGGAGAGGAGGTACCTTATACTTGAATGACTGACTGACTTTCATTATGCAAAAGCTTTCAGCAAGCCTCATAGTGGGTGAAATATGGTGAGACACAGTCCTCCAGTGCCAGGATCACTCTGCTCCGGGCACACAGAGGGAGTCCTTTGACACTTGTTAAATTAAATGAAGTTGAATTATATACAAGGGTTCCAATCCATGTAAAGAAAAATCCTATTGAGATTCAGATTCCCAGAAGAAGTTCAGAGTTTTTCTTGAATTAAGAGAAATGGCAATTACTAGAAGAAAGCCGCATCAGTTGTTTACGGAGGGAAAGATAACAGCCCTTGTGGTAACACCCCGGAGGATCTTAAGTCCAGAAGGAAGGTGTACACTGTCTTCCCTGAACTCCAGACTCAGGGAGGAGTTCAGGGTTTAGTGGGGGTCCACATACCCCTGAGGACATGGCAGTAAGACTTTGATGGAAAGGCCAGTGGATGGCCAGCGGCCCCGGGGACTTTCCCTTCCCACATCTCACTCTGGAAAGCTAAAATGACATTCATTGACATTCACTGGCCTTCATTTTAGGAGGTATTTTTACCTTGAGGAGTAGGCAGGACCAGTCCATATTCTCAGACCATGTTCTGCATGTTCTGTCTCAGGCTTCAGGTTAAAATAAAGGAAAATGGAGAGACTGGATTTATGTGTTGTTCGATCTAATTCACTAAGGTAAGGGCGCAGAAAGGGATTGTTTATAACCAGATGTGAATATAAATTATAATCGATATCATGTCATAACCAAGAACACAGAATGTCTCTTTAACTCAGCCACTCCTGTGTTATCTCGTCCAGGAGCCCCGGTCGGCAGGGAACAACTGCAGGGGTGTGCAGACTCAGTTCAGGTGAGGGAATCCCTCCCATCTGGTGTAGCCGGCAGGACCCAGCGCAGCCATCTGGAAAACCTCTAGTAAAACAAAAATGCCACTTTGATTCCAGGAAGAGTGCCAAACACCTGTGTCTGTTATTAGTCATGAAATTATTGAAAATTAGCTTGGAATAGCTTGAGCATTAATGACAGATGAACTTAAGATCACCACCAGTATCCCGTAGCCATCCTTTCTGCAGGTGTGTGCCGTGTTTGGTAAGGCTGTCTCCGGACCAGTTCTGTTTCCTGTCCTCTCAGCCTCTCCGTCTGTGCCTGTCTTACTCCCTCTGTGGCACGTGGTACTTCCCTTCTGCAAATAGGGGTCCTGGAGCTACCTCACTAGATCTGTTCATCAAACAATGTTCATTGTTCCTGGACTATTTATTTACTCACCATCCATTTCCTAAAATTTCCTCAGAAGACTGATTCCATGACTTGGAGAAAACCATTTCATGGAACTTATTCAATTTATAGGTTGGATGACTTATATGTTGACTTGTCCGTTCTTCAGACAGATAGATTTTCATGGTGGAATGTGAAGGAGCAAGGGCATCCTGTAATACTTCGAACATTATCATGTACTTTCCCCCTTATAACTCTTATCACAGTTTGTAATTATAATAGTTTAACAAACTGATATTTCAATTAGATGGCAAGCTCTAAGAGAATAAGCCCTGTGCCCATTCCCATTTCTCAGCCTAACACACTGTGAGTCACTCAGAGGAGGAGACCAGTGATTACTTCTTGTGTGGATGAGTAAATGAATGAATGAAAATAAATGAATTGAATTTCCAGGTACAAGAAAGCCAAACCTTTTCCACAGTGGCTTTAAAGTACGGAAGCGGAGGGACCAGTGAAATAGCCTCAGGACAATTGAAAGATTCTTGTAGAGAACTGAAAAATTACTAATATTTTGTTTAAAAGTATAGCATTGTGTGCACATTTCTTTAAGTTAAAAAAGGAGACATTTCATTGGGGCCGACAGTAGGGTTCCAGGAAGAAAGCCCCAACTACTTAGTATCTTTTGCTTGTAGCACATCACTCCCCTAAGGTAAGAAAATGAATCAGTAGCTGTCTTTTCCACTTCCTTCCCTCTGCTCTGATGAGATGAACAATTTGGAAACGGATGCCCTAGAGCCCTGAGCCGGGGGTGTTCTGCTTTCCCACTGGCCTCCTGCTCACCCTCCCCCACACAGACCCTCTCTCTAATGCCTTCTTTTCCTTGGCTCCCTTGGTGATGAAACACAGGATTAGGATGTTGTGTTTAAAACTTGCTGATTTTGCACAAGGCTTAGCCTGAACTGTAGAGGTGTCCTTGTTCTGCCTCGGTGTCTAGGAAAATGAACGATAATAGGTAAATATGCTGGATGCATAGTAGGCACTCAAAATGTGCAATTCTTTTTTCTTCTTCATTTCTTGGTTGATTAAAATACTTCTGAACCATTGCAATCCAGCATGGATAGCTAAAAAGGGAAGTTAAAATGTTTACAATTTGTTAAACTGAAAAAAAAAATCCAATGAACGAGGGCTGGAAATGTACATATGGAAATATGTAACAAAGAGCTAAGAAATTCTAAGTGACAATATCCTGTAATTCCTTTGAATGGAAGACTTCTTAAAGAGGGTGATTTATCTTTAAAGCATAGTTCAGGTGCTTTTTTTTTTCTTTCTTTCTTTTTTTTTTTACAATATAGTTCTACTGTTGCTATGGAAATTGCCTCTGTAGGAATGTGTGCAAATGTAGAATGGATTGCCAGTTGCATGAATAGGGAGGGGTTGGGCAGGGGCCAGGCATGTTGATGCTTGTCAGTCTTCAGTTTTGGTCCCGACAAGGAAAAAAAAACCCAGAAAACCAGAATGTAGTTGAGGGACACAGTTGGAGTGCTGTGAGGCAGGTACAACCACAGATATCTCCGTGCCAGAGAGACTACAAGATCTTCTAGAACCTCAAATCTCCACACTACTACTTGGGGTGATCATTATGTCTGTTATCTCGCGTTCCAATTAACAGCATCCCCTTTTGCTATCATTGTATCCTGGTTTAGCTGATAAACCAGATAGTCACACAATCCTACAGCACATCATTCCCCTGAAAAATGTGAGAACCACCCTGAAGTGATCCTATTACACCTTTGGTGACTTTTTATGCACAGAACTTACATATTTATAAAACTTATTTTTCTGGCTCAGAACCATCTCTTTCTTTCTCTGCACTTCTCTTACTTCTGTCACAGCTTCAGCTGAACGGCTGTGCTTTCCTACCCACCAAGGAGAAAGAAAGAAGTTGTTTTTCATGAAAGAGAAACTAAAGTTGTGTTGAGTTGTGGAACTAGGTGTCTGCTCTGCTCACTCTGTGGTGGGGTCGCTAGCTCTTGCATGTCAGCCTTTCAAATTATACATTTCAAGTTTGTGCTGCACGAAAAAAATAAATTACTGACCATGATGAACAAGGGAGGTGCATCATTCATGGCCTCTTGCCGGAAGGAATCTAGATTTTTAAAAAAGATTTTTTAAAAAGGATGTGTTGAAAAGACACTGGGGACATTACAGAATCATTGGAAGAGAAGAGAGAACCAGGTATAGAAAATGAGTTGGAACAAAGTGAGGTTGAGTGGCCAGATCATGGCCAAGATCAAGGCCGCTAGGGCTCTCTGATTTGGATGCTGCTATCCTGGCACGGGACTGGATCTCATGGTGGCACCAAGGCTGTGACTTGCCCACACACTGGTTGTTGCTGCTGTCCTTGCTGCCACGGACTGATGCACAATCCATGCCTGGTTAGCTTCTAATGTACACATCTGCCGGCCAAGTCTATACTTGGTACTAAGCGCTAGCAGCAAACGAGATTGGGAGAGTGAGTATTTACCCTTTCCAGCTTCTGTGGAAAGTGAACTCTATCTCTTAGTAATTTCACAAACATAGGATGGGAATTCAAATGTTCTTGAACCAAAAAGTAGCTGCTATATGGAAAGTATTTAATTTGACAGTGTCAAAGGCCTCTATGTATAGTCTTTAGAAGTAATAGCTCTAAAAGTCTATTGAAAGTAAAGTTAACTGTTTGAAAATACAGCCTTAAAGCAGGGCTCTTTCAGACTCAAAAAAAGAGAAAATCATTTTTACTTGGCTATGGGTTTGTTTCTAATGCCAAAAGAAGAAAAGGAAAGTCAGAAGAAAGGGTATTGACCGAAGTTCTTGGGGGCGGAGAAGTCATAGTCTTAGATGGAGGACAGGGCATATTTATCAGTTTTGCACCATCATCTGCCAGAAATCCCGTGCAGCCACAGAGAAGGATGTAATAAAAGGGTGGGAAGGCACTGAGCCAAGAAACCTGGAATCTACCCACAGACGAAAGTAAACATGTGGCCTAGGGTGGAGGAGAATGCCGTGATGAAATTAGGGCCACAAGGGAGTGGTGTCCTCAAGAAATCTAGAACCCGGGGTGGCCACGCGGCAGGCTTGACTCAGAGGCACCCATGAGGAAAGAGAGGACAAATGGATGCTTTGAGGCAAAAAAACACAGGAAAGATTATCTAATTATGGGACAGTCCAGCTTTCAGGATGAGTGTGCCATTGCAAGTAATAGAAATTCACCTCTAATTAGCTAAGACAGAAAAGAAAAATTACTGGGAGAATAAGGGATACCTCATGTAATTACTAACAAAGGGAGAAGGAGCAGCTGTCCCCTAATGCTCAAATGTCCCCAAGACTCCGTATTTGTGTCTCTCACTTCTGAAGATAAAAGGCATTACTGCTTTGATATATGGACCAACATTGTCATCTTAGTGGAAAACAATTGCTCACAAGACCAAAGTCTTATGTCCTGTAGCTTCTTCCTCCAGAGGGAAGATGGTCCTCTTCTTGCAGTTCTAGTTGTGCAGAAACAATCTGGTGTGCCTGATCCCTTAGGGAAGATGTGCAGTTTAAATTTCTGATGATTTGTAAACGACAAGGGCTAGTTGTAGGCAAACTAACACATTTAGCTACACAAGAGGTAATCGGTGGTGGGTAGGAAAGTGGGGTTCCTGCTGATCCATTTATCTTGGATTCCTCCTCTCCAGGGACTGTCAGGTATGAAAAGAACAGGGCCATGTAGTACAGAGGGGAACACTGGGGATCACATTCCTATTCTCCAAGAAGGGGAAATTGCTGTGTGCTCCAGTTGGTGTCTGTTAGAGTTGATAATCTGGACAGGGATTAGAGCAGAGTCTTTTCCCAGGAGGAGACCCAAATCTTCAGCGCCCTGTTGTTCTTGGTAACAAGGCAGTTGGCTTGGGAGAAAGCCTTGCCATAAGCCCTGAAGGGACCACGAAGTGCCTCATCACCTCTGGCCACATCAGGGCCCTTGGGGGTGCTCCGTGATGGTGAGGCTAAAGGAAGCTCTCCACAAACTTAGTCCACTGAAGTTTGGCATGTAGCATATCTGCAGACGGAGCAGAAGCAAGCGCCCCTGTGCTTACCTTACAAAGGAGGATGAGGTGAGCCTATGGAGGCCCTGTGACTGGATGACAGGTACGTAAGCCCCCTAAGAGCAAGGGGTCCTGACAGTGGTTCTTAGGGTGCTCAGTTCCTCCTTCCATGCACAACATATTATTCCAAATTTCCACACCTTCCCTGAAGCCGTCTGATTGGTTTTACAAGGGGCTGGCTTGAAAGAGGCCAAACATAAAGCAAGTTTCCCTTTCCTGCCTACTGCTTACTCCTAGATAAGGCTACATTCAAATTCACATTTGAAAATTAAAAAAAATAAAATAAAAAAGCAGTCAGTCTGTATTTACGTTCCAAGCAACTGCCATGAGGGATTCTTGAGGGAAGTGACTGAATCACACAGCTGTTTTGATATCCTCCAAACAGAGCTGTAACTTGTGCTCTGGGGACAAATCAGTGTGCATGTACCCGAGCTGATGCCTTCTGATGTCAGATGCATCTCCCAGCTGGGTCTGACTTTGTGGAAACCAATCCCTAAAGAGAATACTTACGAAATTGAATTTGAAGTTCTTGGTCCTGCAAGGTTTTCACGTCCTCACCTAAACTGGATAATTGGCAAAGAACAGGTAGAGGCTCCAGAAAACTTACAGCCGACGACTCCTTCGCTGTTTATAAGAGCCGGGGTTGGCACTGGCCTCCTAAATTACAGGTGCTACTGAGCATTTTATATGGAGTTATGTTGCAGGGAACCAATTAAATCCATGTTCCATCCAACTCCGTCTACATAATTGGTGGTCTAACAGTCTTCTGTGGGAAAATAGAGTTACATGAGTGGGTTCGACTGTCATTTGCTACTTGAAAATGTCTCTGGTTCATTTTTTCTATTTCTATCTTTACTTAAGTTTCCTACTTTTGGACACTTTTTTTTTTTTAATTAAAGCTCTTTCCTTTTAGGGATATATGTCAACATGTCAACTGCTTTGTCACATTCTTTGCTAAAGCCAATGTCATCGGAATTTAAAAAGCTGAAGTAAGGAATTGCATTTTGGAATGAATGCCACGTGAGTAGTCGGGCAGACAGCCAGAACTTTCTGGTAAAGAGAATGAAGGCAGAACTGTGGTAGAGAGCAGTTAAATCCCCTTTACAGTCCTGACCTTCTCCCCCCTTTCCCAGCCGTTGTGGCCACTGGAACAAAGGTGGTGTCATATTCCCTGGGCACACTGGCTGCTGCCACTCTTTTTCTTCCCCCAGACTTTATTTATTTATTTTTTTTAGCTAAGTTTTATATTCACAGCAAAATTGTGGGGAAGGTGCAGAGATTTCTTTCCCATGTACCCCTTGCTCTCACACACTCATTGCCTCCCCCATTATCACCCCCCCCCGCAGAGTTACAATTGATCAGCCTACAGTGACACATTATCATCCAGTGTCCATAGTTTACTTGGGATTCATTCTTGCTATTGCACATTCTGTGGGTTTGGACAAATATATAGTAACATGCATCCATCATTATATCATGTAGAGTAGTTTTGCTTCCTTGAAAGTCTCCAGTGCTTCATCTAGTTACCCTTCCTCTCCCTGAAACCCTGACAACCACGGATCTTCTGTCGATTAGCTTTGGCTTTTGCAGACATCGTATGGTTAGAATCTACGGTCTTTTCAGACTAGATTACTAATATGCACACATGCAGTAATATGCATTTATTTCCTCCATGTCTTTTCACAGCTTGTTGGCTCATTTCTTGCCACCACATTTTTAGAGTAAGCACCAAACAATCGCTGTTCCTGTCCACCCCCGGTCCTGCCACACCACCTCAACAAGGCACACATTTTAGGATCGTTTCCCTACCACGGACTTCCTGTGTGGGTGTGAGGAAAATCAGATTACACACCAAGGTGTAAACATTGTGCTGTCCCCCTTGGCTCCCTAGTACCCAGTGTCCTGCCTGGGCTTAGAGATTTCCTGTTTGAAAACTAAATGCATTGGCCACATCGTGGTCTATATTTTTAAACTTCTTTTTGAGCAGACATTATCAATAAATTTATTGAGGGGGGTCATGAATATAAGCATATTCTGTACATTTGTCCTTGGCTGGGATTTTCTTCCACATTGATGGTGATGGTGCATGTTAAGAAGCTATTCTATTTGGACATTTTTACATAGGAAAAAGTACAGAGACATCTTGTAGAATCCCACATATCAGAACAGTTAGGAGCAGCATGTGAAAAAATATCCAAGAAGCCATTTCATTTCCATGGCAGCCAGAGCCCAGACGCTAAAGCTTTATAGATTAAAATCAACGCTTGAATTGCATTCAGAAAGCCTGAATTGCCTGTCAGCCTTCAGGACCAGCAGCCGATGTGATAAATGAGGTGAAGAGCCCCGTCCAGGCCAGGGAGTGCATGCAGCATTAACAAGTGCTTGGGTTTCCTTTTCAAAGCAAATACCAAGTGGAATGAATTACTGGGAAACAGCAAATGAATGTCAAGAATTTGAGATGCTGAGGTTATAATTTACTAATTACTGGGAAACGATGAACACAAAGTCAGTGTGTGAGAGAATGTGGTGGGGAAATGGTAGATCAGGAGACAAAGAAAGTAAGCTATGCAGAAGACTCCTAATTTCCATCCAGATCAAAGGAGATGGACTTTAGAGACATAGATACCTGGAGCATCTCCTGTTTTGCTTATTACCAGATTATGTGATAAATTCTTATATATATATATGTATATATATATATATATATATATATGCTACTATATAAGCATGCAGGAGGTGGTCAACACATGTTTCATCTGCTTTTTTCCAGCTCCTATTCAATTCCTTTCTTATTTACTTGTTTAGCATAAGATGCCCAAACCAAATGACTTCACCCAGTGTTTCAGTAAGGGAGAAGGAGGCTCACTGCCCCCCGCAGCATGCCGTCAACATTTAAAGATAGAGAAGTGGGGATGGAGCACTGAGAGATTTATACTCTTTCATAAAGACAGGGCTCCCTAAAAATGACTAACAAAACTTTAGATGCTGTCCTCTGCCTATTAGTGTAGATGTATTCAATGGCAAAACAATGGACTGATAGTTTTATTCTCCAGTGTTTCCATGTCTTTTTTCTGACGCCACTTTTCCAAGCCCAGTGGGAGCTGGCTAGGACAGTTCACCACGTACACGCTCCTAACAAGGCTGCAACTTCCAGCAGGCAAGATAAGGACTTTCTGGGACCTGGTCTCTTTCACCAGGGATAGGAAGTACGTCATCCAAAGAACCATTGATAGATTAAGCAACATCTGGAACGAGAGTCAAGAAACTCAGATGCTTATCCTGGCTTATCTAACAAGTTGTGCAAAAGGAAAGGATCAGATCAGATTATCATTTTCAAACAATTTTTACTAGTTTTTTAAGAGGCTGCAATGGAAAGAGTCTATCATTCCTCAGTATCTACTCTCCCTTTCTTGGTACCAGTACTCTTAATTTTTAGCCGTGACTATGAATGCTCAGAATGAAGATCCCATTGCCCAGTCTTCATCGCATCTTCGCCAATGTGGTGGAATTCTCGCAGTGGTGTGAAGGAAAAGTGTGTGCACCTTCTTTGCAGTGTGATTGAAAAGGAAAGTGTGTATGTCCTTCTCCTGCTTTCCCTCTTCCTGCTGGTATTATGCGTTTGTGATGACTAAAGCTGTATCTGCCACACAGACACTGATACAGATGCCACATGCTGAAGAGGCTAGAATAACACCATAGAAAGAGCCCGGGCCCCTGAGGCTGTTAGGAACCATACCAAACCTAGAATATCTCGATGTCTTTTATAGGAAAAGGAAAAATCTCACTGTTATTCCAGATTTTTAGTTACTATAAAAGGAACATTTATCTTAGCTAATGTATATGCCAATAGATATCCTAGTAAAAAGTGTTCTTTGGGCAAATCCTGGAAATTCTGCATAGGTAGACCCTTCTTAAAGATAGCAGTATATACTAGCACATTATGGGCTTCAAGAGATCCTCTTAAAAATCTTTACAAGCTACACCTCAGACAGAAAACTAATATCTAGAATATATAAAGAACTGAAAAATTAGACCCCCCAATAAAAGGCCCAATCAAAAAATGGGCAAGCAAAATGAAGAGACACTCCACAGAAGAAGAAATATAAATGGCCAATAAGTACATAAAAATTATCAGCATCTTTAGCAATTAGAAGAACGCAAATCAAAACAACACTGAGATTCCATCTTATTGTAATAAGAATGGCTATTATCAAGGACTCAAAAAACAACAAATGCCGGTGAAGGTGTGGGGGAAAAGGGACATTTCCACATCACTGGGGGGAATGTAAACTAGCATAACCACTATGGAAATCAGTGTGGATATTCCTTTAAAAACTAAAAACAGAAATTCCACGTGACCCAGGTATACCTCTTCTGGGTCTCTTCCCAAAAGAGTTAAAGTATTCATATTACAGTGATATACATAGACCCATGTTTATAGCAGCACAACTAACAATAGTTAAATTGAGGAAATGACCTACATGCCCATCAACAGATAAACAGATTTTTAAAATATGGAATATACATACAATGGACTACTACTCAAATTTATAAAGGGTAGATTTGCGATATTTATAGGAAAATGGGTGCACCGTAAGACCATAATATTGAGTGAAATAAATCAGACACAGAAGGTTAAATACAGTAGGATTTAAAAAGAGAGATCCAAAATATAAATAATTTAAAGAGCAAAATAAAAGAGAGATGACAGGAAACAGGAAAGAGGGATGGAAAGTGAATCTGGAGAAGGAGGGCGTGGGGAGGGTGGGGGTCAAAATAAAATGATTAATATGTGATATGTACATATACCAATTTTCCAGGATGAATATAATTAGTATGTATCACAAACATGTGCTAAAAAACTTATAAGCCTATTTCAGCATATGGGAAAACAGCAAAAATAATATAATAACTGTGCTCATCACTCATTGTTACATTTTACCACTGTCATATAAACTTTCAAAAAATAAAAGATATTCTCTGTAAATACTAGCCTCTGTCCTGAGGCTGGTATTCCGAACACCCTCTCAGCTTGGAGTATGATTCTCGGACCGGCAGTTTCAAGAGCACCCAGCATGTTAGAAATGCAGACTTTCAGATAACTCCGCGCTTGCCGAGTTAGAAGTTGTATTTTAAAAAAGATTCTCAGGGGACTTGCCCTCCCTTCAGCTGGGCGAGCGCTGCAGTGGACTTCGCCGGCGTCCTGTAGACCGAGAGTGTGGACCGTCCCCGCAGTGGGTCGACCCACATTCTGCAGAACACGGGAGCAGCTTGGGGCATCCCTACAGCCACAAGAGGGCCGTGAGCTCTTCAGGCCCCGAGGCTGCTGCTGTTAACTGGAGTCTTCTCAGGATTGCAGCTGTGAGGTCCAGGTCATTTTCTGGGCCAAACTTTCTTGTCTGTCACTGTCTGTGGCAAGCTTCCTTTTACTTCTGTGGACATCTGCCCCACCCCCACCCCCCCACTGCCACACACCTCTGCCTTACTTTTGCTTTCCTTGGCGAGTTACACCTGGATCTACAGGGGAGGCGAGCAGGGGCTTCCAGAAGACTCGGCGCTACCTGCCTGCGGCTGCGGGTCAGCTGGGTGAGCAAAACATCTGTCAGTCATTTTCAATCACACGCAAACTCACACATGGGCTCCCAGTGGTCAATCAAAATACTACTTGAGGGGAGCTGGGGATTTAGCTCAGTGATTAGAGTGCTTGCCTTGCAAGCACAAGGGCCTGAGTTCGATCCCCGGCACCACAAAAAAAAAAAAACAAAAAACTACTACTTGAAGTGGGTCATATTGTTTGTGAGACAGTAAAAGGCTAGGTCGATTCTACTTACTTTTTACTTTATGATTTATCTGGTGGTAGTAAGTTAAAGGCTCACTAGGTGAGAGTAAAAATCTTGTTCTCCAGAAAAGATTTCCTGGGTTTGGATTCAGGCTCACTGTGTGCTTGCTGCAAGACTTCAGTCAAGCTGCTTAACCTCTCCAGGCCTCAGTTTCCTCATCTATAAAATGAGAATTAATATACTATCTACCTCCTAGGTTCATTGTGAGGATTAGATACAGAAAATATGTGAACACTTAAAATTCTTTCTGGAACCTAGGAAGCATTATATAACTACAATAAACATTAAAAGTATATTTCTGCATACACACACTCTGCAAGTAATGAATTGTTATCACTATATAATAATTTAGAGAGTTAAAATCTAAGTCATGTGGACAAAAATCTAAGAATGAAGAAATAAATCTAAATATTGTTTCGGTTGACAAGGTTTTTGAGCCTTGTTTTTTTCCCATGGTGTATTAGCTAAGCAAATGATAGTTCCATTAAAACAAAGTAGACAATTTAAGCAAGCACACATTTAATAACTGTCTACTGAGCATCGAGATAGGAGGTCCAAGAAATCTGAGGAATGTAATGATACAACAGATGAGATTTCTGTTCTGTGATTCAGTAGAGGAGACAGACAAAGGCACACATGTCTTTACTAAAACACGAATGTAGAAAATGCTATATGTTCTAGAAAGCACAAACATACATAATAATAGCTGGTAACTGTGCCAAGAATTACGTATGTATTTTAAAATGCTTTTTTAAATATTCAAAACAAGTCTTTAATGGCAGTATAAATCATTCATATTTTATAAATCACCAGATGGAGCGTCCAGGACATTAAGAAACTACTGAGTTCCCATACCTGATAAGCAAAAGAGCTAGGATTTGAACTCAGGTCTAGCTGATATCAGAGTCCTTGCTTTATCTGCCACACCAAATCGCTTGCATAGAATAACAAACACTTCACTGAAAAGTGGACATTTCTAGTTGGCCTTGAAAACTGAATCGAATTTTCAGACAGAGTTGGGAATCAGAGACAGGGGATTGTGATGAGCAAAAAGCAGTGTGCCCCAGTAGCGGTGGATGAGGCTGGCAGAAGAGGCCAGAGGCTGGTAGAGGTAAAAGAATTGTGAGACATGCAAGCAGGAAAGTAACATGGGTCACGTGGTGGCAGATTCTGAGTAAGAAACTGAGGAGGGAATGCTGAGGACACAGAGCAGCAAGCACACAGAGCCTGGAAAAGTATTCACAGTCTGAAAAACAAAACCAAACCAAATGACTTGCTGTATTTGCAAAGCCAAATAAGTCTGCCCTGAGCCTCATCCTCAAAGACGGGTTTCAAATCTTGTGAAGCAGCAGTGTCCCCCACGAAACAAGGGTCCAAAGATGGAGGCAAAGAGACTAACTGAGAATCTGTGTTTGGTGGGGAGGGGGGAGGTTAAGGGACAGAACTATGACATTGGCAGCGGGGCAAAATCTGATGTATAGTTAAGAAATTGAACATTTCTTTTATAAAATACTAAATAGCTAGATTTTAAATCTGGTCATATCACTTTCTTAATTATCACTTGCAGTAGGAGGGACACATTAACCAGGTATCATCCACAGGTCTGCTTCTGAAGCTTCTAAAATTCAAATGGATGGAATTACTTTCTGCATTTCTTGTGATTTAGCCTGCTGCCTGCAAGGGCTGCTGGAGGGGGAGGGCCATGAGGAGTGTGGATGGTTAAATAAAAACAGTTCTATTTTTGGCTGGCTTTAATGACAACCCTGTCTTAAGAGATATTTTTCCTGTAATGCCTTTTCTATTCAGTGTCACTGAAAGTGTTTTTAATTTCAAAGAGAGGCTGTGCTATGGGATGTTAATCAATGAAATTCTGGCATGGTTTTCCATGAACCTGGCCCATGTTTTATGTTTACCAGTGACAGAGATGAGTTCTTCAGCCCAGGCAATATTGTCATCCAGGCCTGCTTAATAAAGGAAGAAACAAATGCCTTAGGAAACTCATCTTGTCGTTGGAGGGGTGCAGGAAGGTCTATTTTAGGTCTTTGGGATATTTCATTGTCCCCAGGCCCTCCCTGTGAGTCACAGACAGAAATATGAGGTAGAAAAGGCAGACGCATAGTCGTCCAGGCTAAAAAATAAATTTGGACTGAAATACTGGATAATGGCATTTATGTATTCCTCTTTGCTGGCGGGTTTCTGTTATGTATGCAAGAGATGCAGCTGGCGATGCTGGCGTTTTTGTTTCTCTAAATTCCAGTCCTTGGACACTGCCAGGATTTAGGGTGGGGTCAGTCTGGGGTCATTTGAGCCCCAATAAAGGTCTGTTTTATTAAAGCCCTGCTTGTCCCTTGCCTGTTTACTGCTGCCTAATACAACACTTTCTTTATCTTCTTTTGGCTCTATCCCAAAGAAAGCAGGGAGACTTGCTGCTGCTTGGATTCCAGCTTCCACCTCCAGTCTAGTCTTCCGGTGCTTAGGAGTTGAAATGAGGAAGTGCCAGGGCACAGCATTTTGGGTTATATTTTGCATGACCCCACACTCCAATTATTACGATGATGATGATGATGACGAGGGTGCCTCTGAACTACCCTGTTGAGGGATTTCTTCCGCATCACTTTGATGAGGAGCTATACTGCATCCCTCACACGTCCCCTCCCTCCAGTGGAGACTAGGCCGGCGTCAGAGAGGCAGAGCAGAGAGAGGTGAGACATGAAGACTGCGAGTACAGCGGGGGTTTTCCCTGGGAACGTGGGAGTGGGTCCTCCGGTTCTGTCTGAATTCTTACCACATTCTCACTAACTTCTCTGGTCTCGATAGTCACCAAGCTGGCTCATTTGTAAGGAGGACCAGCCTCCTAACAATGTGACCTGCACAGTTTCACAGGCTCTGGATTTAAAAGGATCGGGCCCTTGGTAAAACGCTCCTCTTTCCTTGTTTTGAAAATTTTCAATACTTTTCAAACAAAGGATCCATGTTTTGCTTTGCATTGGGCCCTTCAGATTATGTAGCTGGTCCTGACTGCAAAACTGGACCGCTGACTAAGACAGTTGGTTATGAAGAGAATTCCTCTCTCAGGCTCCCCTTGAGACTGAAGGAAAGAGCTCTCAGGATTGAAGGAAACACGGGAAGCAGTGACAAACAGGCAAGGCTGCTAAATCCTAAGATCTGTCTACCGTGGAGGAGCTGGGCTCACTGATGCCACAGAATGGCAAATGTGAGGTCGCTTTGAGCATGACCACCCCACACGGTGCTAGAGTGCTTGGTGACTGGCAGCGGCAGGTGTGGCTGTGAGGTCAGGAGGAGGAGTATAGAGAGGCTTATAAATATGCCCTTTGGGAGGTAATTAGAGACCTAGAGAAGCTGCAAAAGAGAAGGGTTGAAAGAGCTGGAATGGAAGGAGAATGCCAAAAGTGGAATTGGAGACAGCAAGAATGAATATGTGGGAGGAATTTAGGGTGGACGGGAGCTGGCGAGGGCAGGAGATTTGTGGGTGGATGGTCGGGCCCTACCCGAAGGTCGCTGGAAAGCAGAAAAGACCTAGGAGATAGATGATGGAGGGTGGGAGAAAGAACACAGCCCAGAAAACTGAGGCCGCAAAGGGGAGAACCCAGGAGGGACACACGCTGTGGAGGATCCAGCACACATCAGACAACCTCCCTACTCGCCCCACCTCCACCCCTCTGACTGGTGAGACCCTGAACCGGGAAGGAGTGAAGAGGAAGGAAGGTGTTAACCAAGGCCCCTGGAAATCTAGACTAGGAACGTCTGTAGCAGAATCAGTTTGTGTTTATCGTGGATATATTTTCTGGGTCTCCTCCTCAATCTCCACTGTCAGAATCCCTCATGGTCCGAGTTGAGGAAGTTAGGAAGAGAATAAGCACACTCAGCTAAAGTCCCCGGGCAATCCTGATGATACCAAATATTTGAAAACCAGAAGGATGGAGGAATGCAGCTGATGGGGGGAGTTGGTGCAGCTTTTGGAGGTTCAGCAGTGATAGAAAGGTTGGGTGAGAAGGGAAGGCGTGGACATGCAGAGGCCAGGCCGGCAGTGTGGAGGCAGAACTGGCCTGAGATGACTGCAGTGCAGTCTGTCACAAAGGAAAGTTCCTGCCAGAACAGTTCCTACAAGGAGCTTCGCACCAACCAAATCCTCACTACACCTTTTCTTTCCAAGAGAGATTATCTCTTGGAATTTCCAGGGCAGACTATGCTCCATGGTATAGTTGGATCTATAGTGTCCCTCAAAGACCCACGTAGCAAAGCTTAGTCCCTAGTCCATGGCCATGTCTGGGGGTGGGGGAAGCTTTCAGAGGTGGGGCCTAGTGAAAGGAAGTTAGGTCACCAGGTGTGTCCTTGGAGAGGCCATTGGGACCTCAGCCCTTTCCTGACTGTTTTCCAGGCACCTGAGGTGAGCAGCTTTTCTGCCATGTGCTCCCACATGATGCGCTGCCTCACCCCCAGGCCCTAAGCACAGACCAAAATCCGAAACCATGAGCCTATGAAATAAACCTTTCCTCCCTTCTTCTTTGTTTTCTTTTTCTGGCCAAACTTGGGATTGAATCCAGGACTCATGCCTGCTAGGTAAGCTCTGTACACAGAACTAATTCCTCAGCACCCCCCTACTCCTTTTTAACTTTTATTTTGAGATAATGTCTTGCTAAATTGCCCACTTATGATCTCCCTGCCTCAGCCTCCTGAGTGGCTAGGATTACAGGCGTGGGATTTTGTGTCTGGCAACTTTTGATCCTTAGAAGTTGCTTCTCTCAGAAATTTTACCACAGTGATGGGAAGTTGACTCACTCCTGAAAGTCATATTCTAGTCTATTTTGCTTTTGCTTAGAGGCAGCCATCTAAGAAAGTTGCAAATAACTCTAACCCCGTGAGAGGAGTTCTGGGTATGAAATGAAGACTGTGTGAGTTTGGTTTACAGAGTATCTCCGGTCATTGGCGCTCTCTGGAGTCAAGCACATCATTTGAGCACTTCTTTCTGCAGCCTCTCACCCCTTGTTCTGGGTGTCCTCCCTCAGTCTTTCAGGACATTTCCAGGCTTTCCTTCATCAAAATTCTTAATCGTTGTGGGTCCAGCCTTTCATTCCTATATAAATTTGATCTCTACGTAGCCCACAGATTCTGCGACAGTGAACAAGCTGGTAAGACTTATATGCAGTCTATTCCTCAGTTTCTGTAGCTGCCAGATATCTGTTCTTTCAATTCTCCTTCAAATCCTTGTTGATTAATTCCTGACTGATGTTTCACTAATTGGCTGATGCTTCCTTTCCGACAGACTAGTTTTGCCTCTCAGTTGTCTGATCTCTAGAGAAATTCTAGAGAATGTCTCAACATACCAATCATCTCATAGTGCCAGACTATGTTAGACAACAGTCCTTTTCAAATTTAATGTGTAGACAAATCACCAGGGAATGCACATTTGGGTTTCCTGGGTGCGAGATGGGACCTGAGAGCCTGCTTTTCTAACAAGCTCTCTGATGATACCATCGTAGCTGGTTCACAGGGCATATACTGATAGCAAGCTTTTATAGGATGAGTAGATCACAATTTTCTTCCATACTCAGCCTCACCCAGCCCAGCTTTTGATAGTCTCACCATTTTTTCTTTAAATATGGAACAGACAATTAGTCTCTCTATAATTGCCCTTGTTTTCATGCTTCTAGTTAGATTGATCTCTCTAAGTCAATTTCAAATCAGTAAAGAACTGAGGTGGGGCATTGACATTTTCCTACACTGGTTTCTAGGATTTTCTTTGCATTATTTTCTTGGAGCCTCATTGCAAATAATTTATGCACAAGCATAGTGCATTATATAGAGAGAAGTATACAAGGAAGATAACAGATAGGCTTTCTCCAACCCTGGCAACACAGCTAACATTGCAACAAAATTTCCAGAGGTTTAGTTCAGAAAGGCCTCCACTCTCCACCACTGGTCAAACTGAGCCCTTCTCCACAATTCTCCTACCCAGATCCCCACTCCCCTCCTCCTGAGCATTGGGAATTGTTATGCAAAAAAGAGTCACTCGCCTTTTTGGACGGCCCAGGGGTGGGGGGGGTGTGCTGGGGATGGAACTGGGCTTAGCACCTGCCAGGCGAGTGCTCTACTGCTCCAAGCCAAATCCTGAACCCCTTTACTTAGCTTTGACTTGGAAAAACATCATTCTTTTCCATTTGTATGAAGGGTTTGAAAACAGTTATTGTTTATAACATTTACATTTCAAATGCAAATTTCTTTATTTTTATACTAGGTGGGTGAATTGATTGAATTAGTTTTCTAAAAATAAAGCTCTAGGATTATAACAAATGTTTTACAGTAACATTTGAGGGTGGGGAAAATGGTCACCATGAAACATACATTCTAGGTTTTTCCCAACAATAAACCCTTCTACATATTCATTATATTTTTCCCTTCGAATCACTGTTCAATTTCCCTACCTCTCACATATGAATTCTTAGAATGATTTATTACTTATTCAGAGGCATCTTCATCCTCACTCTTTCCTTAAGTGTCTGAAGTGGATTCTGTCTTCACAATTTTACTGAAATTGCAAAGACACTAGCAGTCTTCAAGTCCCTGGGTCAAGTGGTCCTCAGCCTCAATTTGCTTTCTCTCTCTAAAGCATGGATGTTATTGACCTCACCCTGGTCCTTTGGCTTCCTGACTATTGCCGACTCGCCACCCATCTCGTCATGCCTCAATCTCTTGTGCTGTCTGCTTTGCCCCTCCCACCCCATCTGCACATGTTAAGGTGCAGATCTGTGATGGGGGGTGTTCTTTGTCTATTCTTTCTTCCTGGGAGATCTCATCTATGTGGCTGTGAGAGATCAGCACCAGGCACACGTCCACCAAGTCTACAACCTCCAGGGCTGACCTATGTGCCTCTCTTAATCATGTTCAATTGCCTGCTCTGCTTTTCTACTCTCACCTCCAAATTTCTCTATTTCTGTTTACAGAAAATATGAATTTTCAGTCATGAATTCAAAGTGCTCAAGAAAGAATACATTTTTCTTTTTCTTTAAATCAAAACAAAGGATAAACTAGAGACATTTGTGGGTAAATGGATGCACCTTGAGAACATACTCTTAAGTGAAATAAATCAACATTGATGAGTACACATGGACTTGTTTCTCCGCTATGAGAAACCGTAAGTGTAAATAAGGACAAAGAGGTATAATAGACATTATGTAAAAGAAAGATAACATTCAAAAGAGGAGAACTAGAAAGGGAGAAGGGGGAAAAGAAGGAAGGGAAAAGGAAAAGAAAGGCTAAAGGGAAAAAACAGAAAAATATAAATAAACCTGCTGTAAATAGGGAAGGGTGGAAAAGGGGGAGAAACCAAGATATATCATGCACAGGTACAAAATAACCATGATGAATGTAATCATTATGTATACAATGTACCAATACATCCTCTTGGTTAAAAAAAAAATATCAAAACGATCGGACTTGGCAATTCTGTACCTTCCCCTGAGGCTGGCAGAAAGTTAAGTCTTACCAATTACAGGGGCCAAGCCCTCCCCTTTGAAGGTTATGCTAAGACAGCCCTCAAATTCCTGAGTTGTTTTCTTTTATTTATTTATTTATTTATTTATTTATTTATTTATTTATTTATTTAGAGACAGGTCTCCACTATGTAGTCTGGGCTGGTCTTGAGGTCAGTATGTAGCCGGGCTGGCCTGGAACTCACGGTGATCCTCCTGCCTCAGCCTCCTGAGTGCTGGGATTATAGGTGTGTGGTACATGCCCAGTTTAACCTCTCAAGTTCTTGTGTAGTGCTAAGCATTGAGGAAGCTTCAGGTTATCACCAAGATGCTCCTTGTTTCCATTCTCTTTAATTCGCTTAAAGTTAAACCACTTTGCTACTTCCAAGTCTCCTTGAGACACTGGAATTTTATTTTAATTAAAAAGATACTTAGAGCTCTTCTTCCCATTTCACAGCAAAGTTGGTATCAGCTCGGGGGAAGAGAACGTGAGCCACGATGTCCCAGAGCAAGATGTCAAGGCCAAGGATGATGACATGTGCACTGACAGGAGGAAGCCCATGGGGCCAGCTGGAAGGAAGAGTCAGAGTCCAGGGGAAGGTGTTCACATAACAGGGAGCCAAACTGAGTCAGGAGGGAAGAACCTAGAACGGCCCTGTGCTTGGATGCCACTGTGAGCGCGTGATTTTAGGTGCAAAGGATTCCTGGCTCCATCACTGAAAGAGCCTGGAAGAAGCAACAGCTCAATAGCAGTGAGCAAATCTAGTGCTCAGCTTTTGACTGCTCAATACCATCCCACACTCACACAGACACCGGCTACCAGCAAACTAGCAACAGAGGAGTTTCCCAACCTTCCAAAGGGAATCTACAAAAACTACAGATGACATTTACTTCACAGGCAATCCTACCCCAAACAAAGCTACGAGAAGAAATAAGTGAGTGTAGGAAGATTGCATGAACAATTGGAAACGGAAATTCCAAAAACAAAATAATTTCTGGAAGCATCAAAAATATAAAATACTTAGAAGGAAATTTGACAAAAGATGTAAAAGATATGTACACTGAAATCTATATAACATAGCTTAAAAAAATCAGAGAAGTCCTAAATAATAGGTTTATGGATTAGATTAGGATCAGAAGAATCAACATTATTGGATGTCAGTTCTTGTCAAAATTATTTATAGATTCTATGCAGACATAGTTGCCTTTTATTATTTTACATAAATTGACAAAGTGATTCTCAACTTCATAAGTAATTACCCAAAACCTAGAATTGCCAGAACCACCTTTAAAAAAACACAGTTGGAATACATATACAATACGAACTCAAGACTTATTTCAAAGTTATAGGAGTTAAGATAGTGTGGTATTGGTGTAAAGAAAGAAAAACAATCAGTGGGGTAGAATAGAAAATCCAGAGATAGAACACATAATAATAGGTGTGCAACAAAAATGTAACAAATAGTGCTAGAACAACTGCATATTTGTATACCAAAAAAAAAAAAAAGTTCAATATGTAGTTTCACCATATCCAAAAGTTATCTTAATGGTGGATCATAGACTCAAATGGGAAACTATTTTTAAAACTATGGAACTTATAGAAAAAAAAGCAGGAGAAACATCCTGTTTTTCTTTTTTTGGAGCCTGGGTCTCATTATGTTCCTCAGGCTTCTCTCAAACTTGTGAGTTTAAAGGATTCTCCTGCCTTAGCCTCCATCCCTAGATGGGCACATACCACCATCCCTAGATTGGATAAAAACTTTGTGGGCTCTAATTAGGCCAAGAATTCTAGTTGCAATGCTAAAAACACATGGCACAAAAGAACAAATTAATAAATTGGGCTTTATCAAAATTAAGATCTATTCTTTGAATGACATTAAGCAAATGAAAAGAGAAACCACAGACTGGAAAAAAAAAGTTTGCCAGCCACATGTCTAATGACTTCTATCTAAAAAGAATGTTCAAATCTCAATCCAAAAGTCCACCAGCAGGTAAATGGATAAACAAATTGCCATATATATATATATATATATATATATATATATATATATATATATATACACAATGGAATATTACTTAAGAATGAAAAGGAATGGACTATTAATACAATGTAGATCATGTAAGTATAATTATACTGAATGAAAAAAGCCAGTCAAAAATAGCTCTAATTGTTAGATTCTATCCATATACATTTCTATAAAATGCCAAAGAATTTGTAGGGACTGAAAGCAGAGTGGGGGTTTAAAGGAGAGGAAGATATAAAAGAGTTTGAAAACTATCTGGGATCATCAACATGTTCATTATCTTCATTGATGTGATGGTTTTAAGGTTATATATGCTATGTAAAGGCTTAAACAATTATTGACTTTAACATATACAGTTAGTTATACTTACATAGAGCCTTTGAAATGATTTCTAAATAATCTTGCAAAATATTTATAATATTCAGATAAAAGACATTATAACAAACACAAGTCTCCCCACCACTAACTTTTGAAAGAACTTAACATCTTGCTAAGGTTCCTTTAGGTTTTTTTGTTGGGGGAGGTGCTGGGGATCGAACTCAGGGCCTTGCACTTGCTAGGTAAGTGCTCTACCGCTGCGCTAAATCCCCCACCCCTCCTTTAGATATTTTGAAGAAATAAATAATTAAGACATAGTTAAATGTATGATCCCTTCATAATATGATTCCCCTCTACCCCCTTCTCCCTCATATGTAACAATGATTCTGATTGTACTGGTTGTGGGTCTCCTGTGCCTTCATTCATTTGCTCTGTTTGTACACCTGTAAATAAGATATAGCATACATGTGTATGGATAGCATTACATAAATGGCAATTGTTTGTTATATTTAACATTGTATTTTTAAAAACCTATCCATATTGCTCTATGCCATTCATTTAGTGGTGCACTTTATAAATACAAACACCATAATTAAAACTTCTTCTCTTGAATTTTAACCTGTTTCCAATTTTCCACTCTTACAAATAAATGTTTGTCTCAGATATGTTGCCCTTCAAGATATTTGCACTGTCTCCTTTCCATGGACCTTTCCAAGGGAGCATTTCCAGGCTATATCCAAGAGGATTTCTATGAATTTCACCTTTACTAGTTGTAGCCAGATTGCTCTCTGAAGTGGGTTATACTCACGCAGCAATTAGCATTTCTACTGCTCCTCATCCTTGCCTACATTAGCTCTGTCACACTCTAAATGTGAGACATGGGCATCTTCAACTTCCTTGTGGCAGGGCAGGACTTCCGGTGTCTCCAGATGCACCCTGCTGCCATCTTTCTGGAGGGCAGCCACTGAGCTGAGCTGGCTGGACACTTCTCATGGGACGCTCCCTGCTCTCTTGGAATCCACTGCTCTCTCTCTCTCTCTCTCTCTCTCTCTCTCTCCCCCCCCTTCACTTTGAAAATTTCCCATTCTCTGCTATTCTTGCACATCTTTCTGGGATATCCAGCTATATTCCAGCTGTTGTGAGTTTCAGCTTCATAAAACACCAGTAGATATGACAGCTCTTCAGGAAAAATCCTTCAAGCAAAGAATTAGAAATTAGTGGGGATTGGAGGTGGGGAGCATAGTGAGGAAAAACTCAGGCAAATTGAAATTGATATCTCAAAGAATACTCCCCCCATGCAGGGGGTGCCATCTCCCTCATCATCCGGATGCCAAGTCTGGATGATGTGAGATATCTTCCCTCATCTCTACAGTTCTTGCGTCCATTCTTCACTTTCCACCAGTTCCTCAATCCGAGATGCCTTCTGTAGCCTGAGTGCCCATCCTGCTCTAGAACTGTATCTCACAGTCTGCTTCAGGCTCCCTTCTCCTCTCTTCTCCATCGCCTTCCACCCACCTCCAATCCTTTCCTCAGATGAGCACTGGGGCCATTTTTATAGAAGAGCACTTTGAACATTTGGGTAACTCCCTGAGAGACTTTTAAAGATAAGCTTCAGACCACTTACCCTGGCAATTGCTTCACTTTCCAAGCTGGTCCTACATACTTCACCCCTGGATGGCGAGACCCCGCTCTGGCCCACAGTCTGTCTCCAGCCTCTGAACAGCCGTGTGACTCAGCAGTTACTCCTCCCAGACAGCCGCCTTCCTTCCCCCAGGCCCGTAGGCGCTCCTGTCCCCCCAGCCTTGGTGATCCTGGCCATCTCTGCCTTCCCCTCAACCCTCGAGCTCTGCCTCTGCACCAACCCTTCAGGCAGCTAATCCCAGCTGGCCTTGTGACAGCTTTATTTTGCTATTTGACATTTCACATATGTGTTTATGCTTCGCTCACCATTAAGGGTATTACTTCTCTAACAGATGTTGCATAGATACTAATTCTTTCAGCTTCTCAAACCAAAAAGCTATTGTGTTCAGATAATTTAGGAAAAGGCTGCCTACCATGACCCTCTCTAGAAGGTTTGCACTGCATATTAAAAAATTCAAAAAGTCCTGTACTAAGAAGGGAAATTTGCTTCTTTATTTTCTGATTCTTAATCATCAAGGAAAAAATGTTTTGCTTATAAATGTAAATGTTTGATGCCCAGGTGTAGTGGCACCTGACTGGAATCTCAGCTCCTGGGGAGGCTGAGCTAGGAAGATCGCTTGAGCCCACAAGTTAGAAACCAGCCTGAGCAACAAGAAAATCTAAAAATGTCCCTCAGAATTTAGTGCTTCTCAGAGGGGCGCTGGGGAGGCCTGTGATTATATAATAAACTACTTACCCATTATTGTAACCCTATAATGATGTTTTGCCAAGTGCCCTAGTACTTAGTAGGTGCTCAGGAAATACTTGGTGGTTTGGTGAATTATCATGAATGTTTTAGTCGCTTAATTATCTACACTTTTTCAAGAGTTTCTCTCTGTGTGGTCTTTAGACTACTATAAAACAAATAAATAGCACTCCTTCCATTTCTTATTAAAATTTTTGGCACCAGACTCTGAAACTAATGGAATTTTCTAAGTCTACGTTTCTTCTTGCCTGAGGAAGATAGTCTGTACTTGGACACACTGGGAACATTAAAAGTTCAGAGAATTTTCCTCTTTTAGTGTACCAAACCCTGGGTTGTGTGTTGTATTGAAAATCTGCTTCATCATTTTATTTCACTTAGAGACACTACTCTGAGAAACATTAAGGAGCTGTCTCAGCGCCCTGAGAGGAACTGACACAGATGAATTGTGCTTCTAGGTCGAATTTTTTTCCTTACTTTGTGGCTTTGGATATATTTTTTACCAGCATGTTGGATAGAATAGCTAATGGTTTGAATCTGACTCTGAGATAGCAAAGAAAAAAGAACTACAATTAGTTTCCTAGCCAAAGTTGTGGTAGAGTGACTAGTAATTTGAAACGAAACCTCAACTTTGGAATTCAAAAGTAAAAGGAGATTTTAGAGAAGATTGAGAATAAGTTTGCAATTTTTTTTTTTTTAGTCGATAGGACTTTTTCTTAAAATGTTTTTGTTTCTTTATTTTTGAGAGAGGATCTTACCACATACTTCAGGCTAGCTCTGAACTCACTATGTAGCCCAGGCTCACAATCCCCCTGTCTCAGCCTCCCAAGTGCTGGGATTACAGATATGTGCCACCAAGATGGGTATTAAATTGCTTTCGGTGGGTAATATAACTAAATCTATACATATTATATTACGCAATACATAATGTGATTTTTGTATATCATATATGTAATGTGTGGATATATCACTTTATCTCCATCTATCTAACTTATACAAAAGAGTATAGAGCAAAAAGCTAATTCCATTCCCTCTCTGTCTCTTACCATCCAACCTCCCCAGAGGCATTTCCTTTTCCAAGTTACTTTTCAAAACTTCTAAAGACGTACGGTGTATATATAAATGTTTAAGCAATTCTAAATATTATACAATTTATAATTATTAACCTCTTTCAGTTAATATATGGAGAGGTACCCTTTTCAGTAGCATAGAGCTGCTTTTTTCTAATGACATTGATGTATTCTATTATTTGTGTGTACCGCCATTTATTTTATTTCCATATTAATGATATTTGGTTTATTTTAAATCATTTGCTGTTATAAATGAAGTTATAACGAATGTTCATATATATATTTCTTCCACAGATATGAGCAAAATTGCATATTTAATTATAATTCTGAGTTAAGGAGTATATATATTTTTTATTTTAATGGGTCCTATAAATTTTCTTTTTGGTAGTTATGCCATTTTAAAAAGTTCACTAACAATCCATAATGCTAATTTCCCAACACCTTTGTCTACACAGTGTATTATCCAAATTTCTTTTTAACTTTTTCCAATATTTTAGCTGAAAAGTAAGTTGATTTCTCACATGACAAGCAAAGTCAAGAATTTTTATTGGTGAGAAAACCCACAGTATTTTGTTTTCTGTAAGTCATGCATATTCTTGTTCATGTTCCATGTGGGATTTTCATATTATTGATTCAGGGAAACTCTATATACCATCTGTGATAGATGTTGAAATAATTGACTTTAATGATGAATGCTAGTTTGTGAAAGAGACTTTTGATTGTGATCTTTTCAATGTGTCATTCTCCTTCAACCCTAATATTTCAAAGACATAAATTACAGAGTACTTCAAAAAAGATTAGTTTCTTTCCTTCTATTTCAGTTTTGTAAAGTTTCTCCCAGCAAAACAAGAGCAAACTTACATAGTAGTGCCTTCTGTATCTATCATCTTTCCAAACTTTGTCAGTGGGTATAATAGGACGCTTTGGGGAAGTGGTATAATCCCATGACTCATTTGTGTTCTAGCAGAAGTAAGTTGTACGCTTGCCATGGTGATGAGCTTTAGTCAAAGAACAACCCTACGATCCCCTCTGGATCAGAGCTTACAAATCGGCTACCCAAAGGCCAAATACAGTCACAAGGTGTTTTATCTGGCTAGCGTGATGTTTATTAAAAATTGGAATTTGTTGCTCACATTAAAAAGAGTGGATGATTTTATGGGACTATCGAGATTGCTGGCTTCTCTTGAAAAATCACAAGACGCAGCACACTACATCCTCACAGGACAATGGTTGGCTAGAGCCTCTGGGTGTCTGTCCCTTTCATAAGCCGAGTACTTCCATGTCCCTCAACCCAGCCGACCTCATTTGCTTATGTCAATTCCTGGACTGCTGCACGTATTTGCTTTTAAAACTTTTGACACTTGCTCCCTGATTTTTTTTTAATCCCTCTTTCCTTGTCAATTGGAAGGAGAAAAAAATTCCTCTAAGTGTATCACTTATTCTCATTCATTTCCACCTCCTGCCTCCCTACATTTCTGTAAAAAGGTCTTCCCTGCTGCCAGTACAGTATTTACTTGGACTCTGCATCGTGTCCTCATGTTTCTCCTTTCGCATTTCCTCTAGCTATCCAGTCTGTTCTTCCAGATGCCTTCCAAAAAAAACTGGAATAAAAGTCTGCTCTACTAGAGCATGGATTTCAAAACAATTTAACAGACTTTAACAGAGTTTTGAGAAAGATGAATAAAATCGTATTTTAAGGCATACCTTGGGTGCTACAGGCACCTAACTCCAATCCTAGGATAAAGCCTATCAACTCGGTCTTTATGTGGCCCTCTTCACCCCATTGTTTCTGTCTTAGTTCAAGTTCATGGCGGCTTCCTCCCGAATGATGGCCTCCACCTTACGACCGGCTCCATGCTGCAGGTCTTTCTTGAATTCCATTTTCCAGATATAATTTTCTAAGGTGCGACTCTCATTTCATCAGTCACCATCCCCTTAAAAAAACCCTTCTGTCATTCCTTGTTCCTGGAAGAAATGTTTCAATGTCAACCGAGTTCATAAGGTCTTATGTACTCGGTCCTTTGAACTCCATTTCCATCCAGTCTGCGCACCTCGTGGCCTAGGTACTTCAGATCTGCCGCCGTTCTCTGAGCGCACTGAGTGCATTTTGTCCCGATGCTGATGCAAATGGTGCCTTCATTCACTGAAAGGCGTATTCTTGCTGTTTTACCCAGCACTGTCTAAGGCACCAGCACTCGCTCTGTGAGATCTTCTGTTTTCTTCTGCTTAGTCCCCCCTTCTTTTGTCTTTCTATAGTACTTATCACAACTTAGATTCTTTCTGTCTTACTAGAGTGTGAACTCTTTGAAGATACATAAATCACTTAACTTTATATCTCCAGAACCAATTTTATTGTTTGAAATATAGTGTATATTCACTAAATATTTAGTGAACAATGACAAAAAAGGAGTCATTAATACTTTGACTCATGTTATTAGTCACTTGGTAGATTCATCAAAATATGTCATCCTCTTTCCAGTTAGCAGCGTCTTCCTAATTTCTTAACTGAAATTTGACGTGACCATTTTTACTGGTTTTCCACTGCCAGGTCCTAAAAATGATATTCACGGTCCTTCACGATCTGACCCCTTGCCCAGCCTTCCAGCTTTAGCTGCTCTTTTTCTTCAGTGCTGTTCCAACCACAGAAACACTTAAGCACCCGGAAAACTCCTGCTTTCTTAGTCTGGGTCTTAGCTTTTGCGTCTCATTCTGTCTAATATTTTCTTACCCTTTTGTTTCCCCAGTATGGCTAAGCATACAGGACAACTTAGAGAGGCTTCCCTAACTTCACTTGCCAGGGATGGCATGGGGTGTCCTCACGTGATCCTATGGCGCTCTTGCTACCCAGTAGCCTTCTTCTAAAAGAGGCTCATTAAATAAACATTATTGGGTTTTGTGGCGCTTGCATCTCCTTCTGGAGTTGGATTCCAGTTTCTTCTCACTTCAGACAAAGACTTGGATGAAATGAGCAGAAAATGGTGACAAAGTTTATTTGAAAAAGTAAAAGTGAAGAGTGAGGGAGAAACTGGCTCTGCTGCAGCAAGCTTGGACCAAGTAAAAGAGGAAAAAGCAAGATAAAAGTACACCCTGAAGGACACAGGGCAGGCTGTCACGAGGAAAGCCACCATAGCAAGCTCTTCTTGGCATGTGTCCTTTTATGCTGTCCAAATCTCGCAGACACCCTGAGAACTTCTACATACAGGCCCTGAGAGGCGTACGGATCGCATGCCTTAGGCTGCCAGCAGGTCCAGACTATCCTATCGAAAAGCTGCTGGAGTTCTGGGGAGAAGTCCATGTGCAGGGCTTTGGGAACTGTTCTGCACATGTGTTTTGGGATCTTGTAGTTAACAGGTCATGTCTACTTCCCCAGACAGTTTTGCTACACCTTACTCTTCTGTCACTGTGAGCTCTGTCTCCTCTCCAGTCCCAGCACCATGCCCACTTCAACCTCCCCTAGGAAAAGAACTGTCTTTTTACATCTTTTTACCAAGTGTGGGAACATAGAGTTTTTTGGTACAAACTAGATGCTCAGGAAATTTCAGATGAATAAAAACATTAGGATAAAGGAAGAGTAATCCGATGCATATAATTCACATGGCTATATGAATGTGTAATCCTCCTGTTCGCATTCGAATATATCCTTTTAAAATTAGTATGTGTACTATACATAAATTAGCATAGTCAGGAAACTAGAAACCATGCTAGGTATTTCAAACAGAGGAGATTTAATACAGGGGAAGATTTCACAGATGTTGAAAGGTTGGAAGAAAAAAACAAGACATTGTGGCAAGCTAGTTATGAATAACTATTGGAAGAAGCTAGCAGGGTGGAAGTGAATTTTCCACCTCCTGAGAATTTGGGCAAGAGGGGAAGGAGAGGCTATCAGACCCCAGTTGCTCAGAAGGAAGACGAGAAAGGAATCAATCATACTAAATACATGTGTGATTGACTGTAAAACTTATCCCAGTGGTAAGAATGTGAAGGGAAAAAATGGACTTTTCAAGAATGTGAAAAAACAACAACAAAAAAAGCCAGATGTGGTGGTGCACTCCTGTAATCCCAGCACATGGGAGGCTGAGGCAGGAGGATCACTGCAAGTTTGAGGCCAGGCTGGGCTACATAGTGGGTTCAAGGCCAGACTCGACTACATAGCAAGATCCTGTCTCAAAAAAAAACAAAAATAAAAAACAAAAAAACTGAATGTGAGAAAAAAAATTACACACCGGCTAGGGGAATATTATGTTGAACCATATAAAATTTTGAATATTTAATTCTAATGTGCATAAACTAATTTCATATGTTTCAACCTAACATGACAGGAGGCGGGACCTACCTTTGGTGCAGCTTCCTGGCCCCGGCTTCTCTCTCGGAGGCCCGCTGTCCTGACCTACCCTGCTCTTTGTAGGTCACAGCTGCTTGGCTACTTGCTCACTGCTTACTTGTCAGCTTCATGGCGATGAGCTTAGGTGTGCTCCGGCGCTGGAGGCATTGAGGGTAATGTGTGGGCAGCCATTTGAAAAGATGAGCAGTTTTCAAGCCAGATATACTTAAGCAGGTATGACAATAGATACGAAAAAAAATGACCACTAGCATTTTATTGAAGGCTTATCACATTATCATGCTCATCTGACTCCTTAACAACCTCAACTGTGCAAATAAGAGGTAACTTTTAAACTGTACTTAATATGTAACAACTGTCTTTCTAAGCCTATTGGCAAAACTTGACTCGTTTAATTGTAAGCCTATGAGATAGGCATTAGTTTGAACCACTTGAAATTATTGAAATTCAGCTATTTTTTACCTACAGAATATTAATTTCACATAATTCAATACAATTTAATACAATCATCTTTTAAGCAACTTTACAGATGAAGAAACTGAGGCATGTAGAGGTTAAATGATCTGCCCACGGTTATGCAGCTGGGGTTCAGGCACCCAGTCTGTGCTGTTAACTATTTCACCCTACTGCCTCCAAGGGCACCGTTCTCTTCTACAAAGGAACTGGAGTTCCAACTATGGCGAATATCGAAATGGAATTGTAACCAGAAGGAGCCATACCTGCCCACGATGGTAAGATCTGGCTTTAGAAGATCTGAAGGGGAGTGGATAGCTCTAACTATCCCGAGGTGCTACTAAACTGAAAGACTTGGGACCATGCATGAGGAAGAAGGCTATGAATCAAGGAATGGGAGATCTTCTTGTGGCCTTTTCATAATGAGGCAGGTAACAATTTAGACAAGACATAAGGATGATGGGGCTTAGGGATGGGATTCAAACCTGAAGGCAGTGAACCAAGTCCGTAGTGGGGAGAGAACATATCCCAGAGAGCAGCCTAAGTCTTCAGGTGCCTCCCTGGGAAACTGAAGAAGGCTAAAGTTGGTGAAACCTCTAACTGTACTGAATGGTGAGGCAAACGTCAGAGGGAATTAGAATGAAGGAGGGAATGACTCCTATAACTCTCTCTGACATTGACCTACTGTTCTGTGTTTATGTTTGTAAGGCCTGGTGTGCACAAAGGAGATGATGTGGCTTGGCCCACCTATATCCTCCTTGGCTCCAGAGCAGAAGAGACACATCTCTACATTTCTGTATCCAGCGGGTTCTGACCATGTTTTGACTAAACAACACTTTGAAAAATAGGTTCCTGGAATATCTGGTGGAAGTAGTACTTCAGAGTGGGCAAACTCAAGGGAAATCCCCAACCAAACTTTTTCTTATCTCATAGTTTCAAAGAACAAGTTCCCCTCTGAAAGAAAATGGGAGGCTGGACACTGAGGTAGCAAGGTTTGCCTTGTTGTTACCTTTCTAACAAAAGGACGCGTGGTATTCCAGGCCAAGGCAAATGTTTGCCTTCCTGTATACAACACTGAATCACAGAGTTATGGGACTAAGATACTTCCCTTTATTTGTCCTTGGCTAGCTAGCTGGTCATTGACCCTAACTGAACTTTCAATAAACCCAGGGCAGGAGGGCACCTGACATTCTTTAAAGTTAAATTACAAGACATTAGCTACTTTGGGAAACCTATTAACAAGGTCTACTGGTTTGTGGTGGTTTTATTTTTAATCAGTGACTTTCCCTGGGGAAGTCCCCTTGATAGAGTTTAGAATATGCTGGTGTACTGTTCCCTTACCCTCCACAAAGAATAGATTCTTTACCCTCAACTAGGATTGCCAGATAAAATCCAAGACACTTCATTTAATTTAGATTTCAGATGTACATCAAATAATTTGTTTTTGTAAGTAGGTCTCAAATATTGGAAAAAATATCAATTTAACAGGGTGTCCTATGTTTTTGTGTCCCTTCTCCTAAAAGACTCTCTAAGGGAGATGGCCATCTCTGTTCTGGTGAATAGTTGGTATGGTCCTTTCTCCAACTTTGTGGTTGCCCAGGGATCACTCATCCTACATATAGACATTTTCTGTATAATCTTCAAGGGGATGTAATTCCCAAGCACTTTGGCCACTATTCTATAGGCATATTTTCTTACTCTTACCTAATATGGCAGTCTAAGAAAGAAACCAAGAGAATACAGGGTGGTTAGCTCTCCATAAACTGATCCACGTCATTGTTATAGTGTTGGAGGTAAACTGGAGGTGGACAAGGAGAACTCAGATGATACCAAAGTGATGTGATCAGAAACTGTCAACAGAGGATTGTTTTACAGCCACCTCCACACCACAAACTCCCGCATTGGTTAGTTGTGGGGTTTTTTTTTTTAATAGAATTAGGCCTGTATTTTCATTTTGAGAGGGCAACTTGTTCTTAGCTTGAGTGAGAATTAGATGAATGACTACCCTCATAGAGACCATTAATGACTGAAACTTGCTGCCCAGAGATTTTGAAGTTTTGCTAAGTGCAAACTGGAAAAATAGCAGGTGATTTTCCACCTTGTAGGAAGTGGAGATTTTGATAATCATTTCAAGGAAGAGTGTCTCTTTATTAGAACCAACAAGAAGGTGCTTTTACTTATACAAACGTAAAGCAAGTACATTCTGGTTGGGAAAAAACCCGGAAGAAAAGTGTGAAGGTACCATTAGCCTGAATGTGGTTTAGACCAAAAGTTCATTGTTCTGTTTGGAAATACAAATTGAGGTTTGTGGGTGTCAGAAGTGCTCTGCACTCCTTCTTTGGTTCTGGGATCGCTCACAGGAGCTGAAGAGCTGGATAGAGGACTAGGACGAGCCTGCTGCGGCTCAGCCAGATTCGGCCATCACATCACACTCGCCGGCACACTGCTCTTTAGGACGGAATTACAGAGTGTTCGGGTACTGGACTCATATGCGGTAATGTTCATTGATAGGCCGAGGCCTGTAAAGCAAGGCTACCCTCTTGTGGTAGGGGTTGAGGTTGTGATTTAAGAGAAATTTCCACCCTCAGTCATCCCAGGAAGGACCACTTTATATCAAGATTAGATTAAACCCCCAATAACAATGATCTAAATGATCTCAATACACAAAATTTTCTTCCCTTTCTATAACAAAGTCTGGAAGTGAGCGATCAGAGTTATTCAGGTAACTCCTTGGTGCCCAAGGACTTGGACTTCCTTTCGGCTCTCTGCTTACTTGCTCTCAATAAATGGCTTATTTTCAAGGCCACAGGATGGCTGCTGGGGTTCCAGCCATCATAGCCACATGGAACCTTGGAAAGAGAAAAACAGTAAAGGAAGAAATTGAGTGTGTTGGGATGAGGCCTTCAAGATGATCTCCCTTTAACTTATTTTTTCTGAAGTCCCCAATCACTTCCACAGTTATCTTGGGTACTGAGAAATAAAGTCTTTTACCTTTGCATTTTGTAATTCTAAATAAACCAGGGTGCTATTATTACTAAGGAAGCAAGAGCATGAATATGGTGTGGCAGGAGTAGCTTGTCCCTCTGTGGGAAGCAGGCCTGAAACTCAAGAAACGAGAGAGTCTTTTCTCTCAAACCGTTCGAGAGTTGGGTCCAAACTTTCTGGGGCAGGTGTATGAAGAACTCTTGCCTGAAGCCAGACCTAAGAGTAGAAATGCTGAGGATGGCTCTGGCAGGTGCGCTTCAGAGAGCTGTTTCTGCCCAAAGTTATAAGTACTCCCTTCCCCCCTTCTTTCTTTCTGCAGTACCGGAGCGCCCTCCAACCCAGGGGTGCTATATCACTGAGCTACATCCTTTTTTATTTCTTATTTTTGAGACAGAGTCTTGCTAATTTGCCCAAGCTGGTTGAACTTTTGATCCTCCTGCATCAGCCTCCCGAGTAGCTAGGATTAAGGAATGTGCCACCATGTCTGGCTCACAGAAGTACTTTTGAGGCCAAGTTTTCCTTCCATTTTCCCTAAACCTCCCATGAACTGTAGTTTGTCCTCTGTTGGCCTATGGGAAGTTACAGCTGTGGCTTAGTAAATAAGCATCTCAAAGAGGGGCTTAGAGCAAAAACACCTGAGCAGACACCTTCCCTAAGGTGTCAGACACCTTTCCGACACACTTAGGAAGATCATCCCGCGTTTTCCATGCTGAAAGTTTTTCTGAACCCTTTCAGCACAAAACCCAGCAAAGTCCCAGGCAAACAGGAAGAGTTGGTCATCTACCGTTACACATAAAACAGCATCTTGTGGGGACCCTGAGTGTCACTTGGGGGACACTTGGTGACCCAGGGACAGGTGCCTACAGTAGGGCAGCCAGGGGCTCAGAGTTCAATACCAGCTGTAGGAAGGTAGTTTTGATGCTTGAGGTGCATGATGCCACAAGCTCTACTCCTTGGAAATAAATTGTCTCCATTAGAACACAGAAGAGCAGCAAGGAAAAGGGTCAGAATACATAGGGCAATAAATAAATGAAACAAATAAATGGAAATGTCCGAACCCTACGGCATCCCAGAGAGATTTCCCAGGACCCAGCGCACGAGTTTCGCCAAGTTCATCTCCTTCCGGCCATGCCAGCCCGTCTCACCCTGGAAAGTCACCTAGCTAGCTCCTGACCCCAATGTATTGGGCTGTTTCACAGGTCTCTGCCTGAGGCGACTTCCCTTCCTTTAGGTGCCTGAGGAACCCCACCTATTCCTTCAAGTCTTCCCCGGCCCTCCACAGGCCGCGCTGAGCAAGGCCCCCTCCCGCCACCTGCGTACCTGCACGTCCTGCCACCCTGAGTCACGGTGCTGGGTTGTCTGCAGATCCGCCTCTGCTGTTGACCAATCAGCTCCCCAAGGCCGGGAAGCCCATATGGCGGAACTCCCAGCGCGTGGTACATACAAGCTTACAGGGGACGCTTAATTAGTGTTGGTTAAAAGGGTCAATAAGTGTTTTCATATATATATTTGTTTATATTTATATTTGTTAGAGCTCTGCTATTCTGGGATCCCCAATATTGACTACAATTTTCAGGTGTTTACACTCCGTGCAGATTTACTTGTTAAAATAATTGAATGGTTTATTTAACTCGAGACTGTATAAAGACACGAAAAAGGATTCATTAGGAAATATTACCATAACTAAAATTTATAAATACAGCCAAAGGGTTCACTAGAGATATTAATGAGAATAACAAAATCTACAAAGCGGATGCACTGTGCTGTTTCCCCAACAGTTAAATGAAGCATACATAGACACAGACTAATACTATAGTGGGTTCAGATATTAATGTTTGTTTGCGTCTCACTTTGGATTATAGAAAAATCTTGAAATGAATATGGGTGCAGTAGATAAACAAACTTTGTTAAGAAAACAAATAAAAAACATGCCACACCTCAGAGATTTAACATACTGAAGGTTTAATTTTCATGCTCGCACATCTCCCTGCAGTGTCTGGGCCACTTTGCAAATCCTGCCCTCAAGAGTGTCACGGTGGGAAGAGAGCGCTGGGTGATCGCTGTCACAAGCACCCTCCAGTTCCCTTCTCCCCTTGGCCCCAGCCCGCCTGCTGTGAAAGGCGGAAAGAGCCCCTGCTGGTTAGCAGAGAGTCACAGTTCTCCAGGGCAGGAGTCTGAGGTGGAGCTTAGCATACAGCTGTCCTGGTAAAGGTCCCCTCCGGTAGGGGAAAGGAAGAAAGCAGGGACAAGCAGAGGGAGAGCTGAGCCCTAGGTGCTCTTGCTGCTTGCGAGGAGCTCTGAAGACAAGATGACTTGAGCGCTGTGCTGGGCTCGCCAGTCACTGCTGTCCAGAGAGCTCAGCCAGGGCAATTCCAGGGAAGACAGACACCTGAGGGCTATGCTGGCATCTGGGAAATAAGTCTTGCTTTCGTTCCTGTTGGGGTGTCTGGGGGGCTCATCACAGCATCCCACGGTGAGCTCACAGTCCCTCCCCAGCAGATGTCTCGGTTCAGACCACAGCTCAATGTGGCCATGTTTGAATTATCTTTCATCATTCTGGCTTGACATTAGTTGCCGAGCTACAGCTGTGAACCACACCAGATGTCTGCCAGCAGCTCCACCAAGCTTGGACTCAAAGCTCATTCTTCATCTAACTTCTCTGTATGTTCCACTAACTACTGCCCAGATTCATGCGCTGCCGAACTCCAAAATGACATTCTGTAAAATTCCTGCTGTGCACTTAGCCAAAGGAAGACTTCCCCTCCTCATCTACACTGGATGTTTGCCAAGTGCACCGTGAAAATAGAGATGCTTGTTTCTCTTTGAGCCACCTCTGGCTGTTTGGGCTAGTGCTCTTCGGAGGTACCGTCCCTCTTTCAAGACAGACTGCTCAATCAGCTCTATGGAAGAGCTATCCCTCCTGTGGTAGAAACCATACTGGACTTTTCTGTCTGGCGTTTTCGTGGCCAACTATCCGCTGGTCACACTGGAAACAGTGCAGTTGAGGAACTCCTGTATACCTTCAGCACTTGTTTATGGGGCCTCCAGTAGGAAAGGATGCTGAACTACACCCTCATTTTCAAGATGACACTATGAAGACCTCACTTTTACTGGATCTAAGTACTTTTGGTGGAAACAGTAAAAATGGCTAACCTTTATTGCAAAGCATTTCACTCATGTTGATTTACTTAATGTTCACAACTATCTTCTGCAGAATGACTATAATTTTTCCTGATTGACATATACGCAATATAAGGCACAGGTAGTTTAAAACATTCCCCAAGGTCACGTGAGGCATAAATGGTGGGACAATTATTTAAAGCCAGGTGGTCTGGCTGCAGAGTTCAGCCTCTTAATCACTGTCACACAAAACTTGTCAATGCTCAGGACCTCCTAAAACTCAGAGATGTAAAGGTCCCTGGGCTCAGGCCCCAAGCTGGCAAGGTGTATTTCCATGGAACCCCTCACAAGCATTGATTAGTGTGCTAAAGTCCCAGCCTCACATGGAAAACTCAACAAGAAACAAAACTCCAAGAATGCCTTTCACAATCTAGAAAAAGGAATTACAGGAGAATAAACCTAAGGAGGGAGATTCACCATAAAAAAATTGGCGATATATTAAAATATGCATTTATGGATTTTACTATTTTCAGCAGGGACAATTGATGACTAACTTTTGTGAATACATATTGCAGTGCCATGAAGAATAAAGTAGTAAACTCATCTAGATTTGGAGGTGAGAGAGCAAGCACTCTTTGTGAGTGGGTGGGGCAAGAAGAGGGGAACAATCCTCTAGGTACTCTGAGCCTACTCCTGTTTTTCTCGGTATTACCTGGGGAATGGGCCTGGAAAACGCTTGGTACCACATTTCTTTGACAGAAATCTCACCTGTCACATTGACTCCAGTGTGAGGATACAAATAGCTGTAATGAGGCCGTGGACCACTCTGCAAGCCCTCCCTGGTGAGGAAGCACGCTTGCAGCACACGGGGTCTGGAGGTGTTTTGGCTTGACAGCTCAGCCTCCAAACCACGTTTTCCAAGTGTTGGGAACATGAACGCCAGCTCCACTCCACATGGTTTTAGCACTTAGACCTTTGTTAATACCCGGAGCAGCTGGAACTATAAATAGTGCTCACATTCTTTGAACACACACATTTCCAGAGTGGGTGGCAGCTGCTGAGGGTTATTCATCTTGGGCCAAAATTCTCGTACTCTTGACCTCATATATTGGGCCTAGACTTTGTGGCTCTGGGAAAATATGGCTACAAGGCTCTGCAGTGGAGAATCAGACGCTCGTTAGAGTCAGCATCTTTCCCTCTTCCCCTTCTCCTCGCTGTCATTGATTCAGGATTCAGAAAGGAATTTCCTTTCCCTGAATTTGGGGCTTTGTTTCTCACCAGGTGGAGATGTCCTTAGTTTACTCTTTCATGCCTGTCCCCACGGAAGGCTTTCTGTGTACTTGCGCTGGGCCATACTTCACAGAAAGACAAGAACTTCAGTTCAGGTCTGCACATAACATGTGCTGAGTTGCATAGTTCAGATAGTTCAGAAAGGTGCAGAAAAAAAGAGAATGGGCTTCTGCTGTCTAGTCCCTCTTCGCACAACCATTAACCGTGTGTAACAGTTAACCACTAATTCTCTGTACCCTCAAAATGTTTATACTATCAACTCAAAATGCATTCATCTATATACCTATATATTCTTTTTAAGGAAATCTTATTTAAAATGGGTAAAATTTTAAATATTCTTTATGGCCCTGCTGTTTTCTTTAAATAACATGTTGGAAATCACCTGGACCAGCACCCCCTGGGCCATCATTTCTTCCAGGCTGCATGACAGTAGTCCACAATGTGGATATGCAGACGTGTGTGGCTGGCTCTACCCGAGGGCCTGAGTTTCCTGCTCAGCTCTACAGGAGTGAATGAAGAACGTATCACAGCACGTTAGGGCTGCTGGAAAACTCAGCCCTCATCTACAGCCCTCTTGCATTTCAGTGAGAGAAACACAGAATGGAAACTTTTAACTGAAGTGCCACAAAGCGCTAACAAAAGTGATTCCAGCTGTTAGAGATATCAAACATTCTCTGTAGTTATCTGACTGCCTTTTTGTTATCAAAACAATGTAAACATGTCACCAATGAAGGAGAAAAAGCTCCTATCTTCATATTTTAAAAAAATACGAACAAGGTTTGAAAGCAGAATTTTCTAACCTGTCTACTACTCTTCCAAGTGAAGAGTTCAGTAAGTTGAACGTACTTTTTAAAAACATGTAAAAATGCAACAAATCCCAGGTAGCTTATGAGAACAACTAATTAACTTCAAGAGAAAATGAAAAAAAAAAATAATGGGGTCAAATTAAAGCAAAAAATTTTGTGTAATTGGCAAATGGGGTTTTAAAAATGAGTATCACAATTTAGTGAATGCAGCTACTGCTTTTCTCATTTGTATTTTAGACATGTTTGTGTGGTCACATTTTTGGTCATTACTAGCAATTATAGCCACTGAAACCAAGTGTCAAAAGAAGACAAACATAAAGCCACGTCTTCCTTTTGCTTTGTGTTAAAATGGTATTAAATCAAATGTTTAACACTAACATAGCATTTATAAATACATTTATTTCTTTAAAATATTTTCAATTATAACTATTAACAGTTAAACAAAAGCAAATGCTTTTTATGTTATTCATAAAACATAGTTGATTTTAAGCTATTTCCTTTGCATGTGTCATCCTTGATGCTTCCATTTTATATGTTATATTATGCATATAGTGGTATAAAAATATACATATACATTTATATAGAAATTTATACTTATCCTAGAAGTCTGAATGCAAAATTTGTTTAACTTATGAGACCATGAAATCAAAGTTTATAAAACTATAAATTAACCTGCCAACTGAATTTTCATGGCAACAACCAAATGAGACAACTCCAAAGTGTGCAAGAAAAGTAATTAACACCCTAAAGTTCTATTCGCAGCTAAAATAAATTTAAGAATGAGAGCAAAATAAAGATATCATTTGACAAGCAAAGATTTAAATAAATGACTACTCAGAGTCCCTCCTGAGGGAATTTTACAAGCTCTGCTCCTCCAGGAGAAGGCGTGAGAAGTGAGAAACAAATGTGAACAAGGAGACTAGTAAATAAATCGAAAATCTATCAAAAACAATATGATGATAATTAATTTTGAAGTTATAAAAATGAGGTGTAACTAAAATGCTAAACAACAACAAGAGAATGTAACATAAAAAGGAACAATAAGGTTAGTATATCATAAGAAGATGCTCAGGAGGAGGGCAAAACTATTGGTTCATTTTAAGCTCCATTAAGTCAAAATTCCAGTGTGAAGATGGCAGGAAAAAAGAGTGTCTTTTGGAAAGCATCCAAAACAACAAGAAAAATGAAAAATGGAACTCGTTCTCCAATTTTAGCAAATCTGGAGGATATCTATAAGTGCGAATCAGAAAATAAGTGGAACTGTTCCCCAGAGCTCTGGACACCAAACAAAGAGGCGCATGTGCAGAAGCATTAAAGGCCTCTTGTGGCAAAGTTAGCAAAGTCTGCTTCTCAAGGCTGGGCTGTAAAAACTCATTCTGAGAACAGTGAGAGTGGGGATGTTCAATCATCAGGATCCTGGGCCTGATTTAGTTCCAAGAGTAAGAAGAGATGATAATAGAGGAATTATCACACAGCTAGGCCAGGAAATGTCCCTTGAGAGGACAAAAATAAATAAGTGTGGACTTTTAATGTAGTCTCAAAATATATAAACCACAAATAACCAGAATTTAAAAAGCAGGAAATCCACAATCACAGTGAGATAGTCCAGCACAATGCTCCATATTAAATAGCACAAGCTAGCAAGAGTAGTAAATATATAAAAGATTTCAACAACACATTTAGTAATTTGAGCATCTCCTGTATCTCACAATTTGAGAATACATATTGAACAACTTGTTTTTGAACAAACCCATATTTGGCCATAAAACAAGTATTTAAAGACAACAAATGAATCAATCATACAGACCAAATCCCATTTCAAAATGTGGCTAAATTGGAAATACATTACAAAATGTAACTAAAGAAAAAGGAACCACATGTTTGGAAATTTTGAAACACTTCTAAATAGTTTGAGTCAAAGTAGAGATCGCAGTGGAAATTTAAAAATACCTTAATGAGGGGAAAACTGCAGATTAAAATTGTGAGCTGTAGCCGGGGGTGGTGGTGCATGTCTGCAATCCCAGGCAGGAGGATCCTTGCCAGTTCAAGGCCAGCCTGGACTGCATAGCCAGTCTCTGTCTCAAAAAAAAAAAAAAAAGTGAGATGTAGCTAAAGACTTCAGTGACAAAAGTATAGCTATACATACACACATATACAACACACCTGACCATAATTCCCCCTATATGAAACTACTGGCTGATTCTAAAATAGTTGAACAATGGGAACAATGAAAGTCAAAACAAATTTAAGGTAAAAATTAAGACTAATCACTTTACCAATTATTAAAAACTGCTATTAGCTCTGCTGAAGGTAAAACTCTGGCATGGTGTAGGGATAAACATGGATCCATAGAATGCTACACGAACTGGCCCACTTACACGTGGGGATTTATATTTACGAACTGGCCCACTTACACGTGGGGATTTATATTTAACAGAAATGTCATTTAAAATACTGGAGAAGTTTGGGCTAATGCTTAACAATTAACTTTCTGTTTGGACAAAGATAAAATTAGATACTCGTTTCACCATGGAAGCAAAAGTAATTAAATACCAAATATACAAAGATTTAAACATGAAGAGCAAAAACTTAGAATTTTGGGAAAACAATGTGGGAGATATCATAGCCATAGATATAGGAACATATTTATTAAATAAAAGATAAAAACAAATACTGAATACATGTATGAATTATATGAAGATTTAAAATAGAAAATAACAAAATAAAAAGGCAAGATGTAGTTTGAGAGAAGATACATGCAACTCAAATAATTTCAGAATAAATACAATTATAAATTTATAGACAGAGCGAAAGATTAGAAGTTCTTTCTCTCTCTCATGAACAAGCCACCCCCCCAACTGGCTAGCAAACATGCAGAAATGCTTACACTTGTGAGTAATTAAGAAAATTAAACTCAAAGGATTACATTTGTATTTATTTGATCAGAATAATTTAAAAGCCTCACAGGAGATAATAAAGATGCATGAAAATAGGAATTTCTGATTTTGTAGGAGTTCAAATAGGGACAATCATTTGCAAGAGGTATTTGTCGATACTGAGAAAGATAAAGAAGTATGTTCCCTACTAATTAGCAATTCTAAGTGTTTATCCTGAGACATTATACACATGTGCATAAAGATGGATGCCCAAGCATGTTCTCTGCTGCAAAACCAATAACTAATCTTCCCTCAAAAGGCAAATAGAGACACAAACTGTGCTGTACTATGTTGTAGTTAAACGAATGAACTAGGTCTGCATTGTACCCATACAGCATGAATAAGTCTCTAAAATACACGGTTGAGTAAGAAAAATAAGTTGCAAAACAATATGTACAATATGCTGTCATTTACATAAATGAATCTATATAAAACAATAGTAAGGATTGTGTGGGATAAGTATTTAGTGAAAGTACCAGATCGTGCATGGAAATAACACACACTAACTTCCGACAGAGGTTCCTCCATGGAGGGACAAAGGAGAAGCAATGTAGACAAAGGGTTCAGTGGCTTTCGCTGTATCTTTTCATTTTGCTTTTGATATTAGCGATTTGAAGTAAATATGGGAAAATGTTAGTAATCATTTAATCTGGATAAGCATATGGTGGTTTATTTTCTCTACCTCTCTATATGTTCGAAATGTCTCTTAATTTAAAAATTTAAATGTAGAAATATTTTTTAAAAGTTTGGAATCAGAATTCAAGTCTTTTCCCCCTGAATGTTTTCCAATACAATAAGATTTGTGAACATCCCACAAACCAGGCACAGAAGAGCTAGTTAGCAAAGAGAAATGGGCCTGAATTTGAGGGTATGTCCTACTGGGGAGAAAAGTAACCATTATTCTTTAATCTTTTTGGTTACTGCTCATTTCCTGCCACTGAGAAAAACAGCCACAGATTTGATTTGCCCTAAATATACATGCAACAAGACCCATGTGAAGGGCTTTCCTGAGGGTCACATCCTCCCACGGGTCATACACCAAGCAGATATCTCCGTAGCGAGCAGATGGCTCTCTGACTGTAGGTGGCAGTCACAGGTCCCCGCTGGCATTCCAAATGTCCCGGGTGTTTGTGCCTGTTGTGTATACAGCTCAGCCAAGGCTGCTGTGATGACAGGCCTTGTCACAGGCTGCAGATGGCCGGGGTCTTTTGCAGAGGCTGCGTTCCTTCAGGCAGACTCTGGATGGTTGCTCTACTGGGACAGAAAGTTGAAGAAAGGAGCACACTGTCTGTGTGTGGAGTAGGTGTGGTGGGGACGTCAGAGAAGCTACGTGGCCCTGCTGTAGTTGGATCTTAAATATCCTCCAAAGACCCATGTGTTACAGGCTTAGACTCAGCTTTGTGCTATCGGGAGGTGGTGGAAGCTTTAAGAGCTAGGAACTAGTGGGTGGTCTTCTGGTCTCTGGAGGCTTGCCCTGGAAGAGGACTGTGGGCTCCTATTCCTTTCCTCCCCTTTGACCTCCCTGGCGGGAGGTGAACAGTTTTGTCACGTACCTCCACCACGATGTGCTGCCTCATCACAGGCCCAAAGTAACAGAGCCAATCAATTGTGGACTGAAACCTCCCAAACTGCAAACCAAAAGAAGACCCTTTCTTTATTAAGTTGATTTATTTCAGGTGTTTGGTGTAGTAGCACAAAGTTTGTTAATAGAAATCCATCAAGGAGGTAAAAACAACATACTAAGAGAATTACGACTTGAAAGTAAAAAAGGGTCTGATTAGAGAAGAGGAAGGGGAAGTAACAGGGAAGGCAAATACAATTAAAGCACAGTGGATTTCTTGGGATCAGCAGAATTTGAGATGAGCTGTATTTCTGGTCTGAGTATGGAGGTTGCCACTGACATAGGCTTTATGGAAGTCACGTAGGAATCTGCCAATTGGGCTGAAGCCACTATTGCATTCTTCTCTCTATTCCTTCATGCCCCGTGCCATAGTGGGATGAAAATTACATACCAGATTTCTTGACAATAGAGTCTGCAGGGTGAGGTGAGTGCAGGTAGAATTAAGAGAGTAAAAGGAAACATAGAGACAGAGACACAGACACAGACAGAGGGGGGGGTGTGTGTGTTTGTGTGTGCATGTGAAAGAAAGAGACAGAGACAGATAGAGACAGACAGAGAGAGGGAAAATGAGTTCTATGGAGTTCTGGCAGTAGTGAGTCAAATGTAATAATTACTAGTGTTTCTTAACAAAGGCCTGAATTAAGAAATAGGTATCTCAGCTGAGACCAGGCTGCTTGGGACGACAGCAAGTAGACAGCATAAAGGTGCGGAGGCTACTGCACTTCGGGTCAGGAGAATCAAAGATTGAAGTCAGGGTGTTTGCCCCTCAGTATTTGCCACGTGGTTCTGGGGGTAGGCTAAATAATGTCCTGAAAGAGGATCTAGGTGCTCACCCCCCAAACCCATGAGTATAACCTTGTATGGCAAAAGAAACACTGCAGGTGTGATTAAATCAAGGCTCTTATGCCGAGGAGATCATCTAGGGTTACTCAGGTGGCCCCCAAACACAATCACAAACATCTTTGCAAAAGGGAAGAATTTGAGAGAGCAGGATAAGATGATGTGACCACTGTAGCAAAATGTCATGCCGCTGGCGCTGAAAGTTGAGGAAGGAGCCATGAGCCAAAAGACGCAAACAGCTCAGCTCCAGAAGCTTAGAAAGGTGAGGAACAGCAGTTTTCCCTCGCAGCCGCCAGAAATTGTCCATCCCTACTGACACTGTAATATTGGCCCAGACTCCTGACCTCTAGACTCCTAAGATAGTAAGTGCACGTTGGTCTACACCACCAAGTTTCTTGTAATTTGTTATAACTCCACAGGGAATAAATGCACATTTCTCTGACTGTCTTGATTAAAGATACCTTCCAGGGATTTACTATGGACTTGTTGATGGAAGTGTCTCCATTGGATAGCAAGAATCAAGCTTCTGTTCCCAAAGAAGGCAAAAAGGAAAAGTGTGTGTGTGTGTGTGTGTGTGTGTGTGTGTGTAGTAAGTCAAATTCTCTGGGAAAATGTTCCAGAGCAAAGACTTTCAGGCAAGGGAGTACTCTGGGGAATGATACCTGTAAAGGAGTTGGGGGAACAGGCCTGGGCAAGGAACGAAGGTACACCCTACTGCAGTAGTGCAGAGGACTCAGCCATTCCCCCGCGGGCTGTGAGGCTGCAGTGGCCCTTCTGTGGTAACCAAATTGAGCAAAGGCTGTATCCTTTGTACCCTACACTGATCTGTCATCAGATGCAGGTTGTTCCCAGGAAGGGAAGTGTAATCTTGAGTGAGTCACCAACCTTTGACCAAAGGGAGTCCCTGAGGAGGGACTCATATGCCTGGCATCTGAGAGGGCATGCACCTCTGTCCCGAGGGGGTCAAAGTGCATTTACTAAACCCTGGGAGCATCCCTCAACACAGTTTTGTCTGATTAAGTTCTTGGAGCAGAAGCGTAAGGAAGAATTTTTTTACTGACCCTGCTCTCGGGCCATTCCTGAGCCTGTGTGTCCCTTTTAGAAGCCTGCTGACAGCAGCTCAGGGACACCTTGGGCAAAGCTGCTGACATAACTATAAGTGGTTTGGTTTTGGACTGCAGTTTGAAAACAAACCTCCCAATGGACTGTTTGGAGAGCCTTCTGAGAAAGCCCCTGAATAATTCTGTAGCCCTTATTACATGGGTTAGGATTGTTTTGGCCTGATTTTCTGGGACTCACACAGTGCCCTGGCTGATAAATTAAGCCATGTAGAAAGCACAGGAGCCTTAAGCCAAACCCTGTCCCCATCCATCACGCCACACCAAGCACCAGCCAACACTCCAACCCTCTAAACGCCAATGCTTAGGCCCGAGGGCAAAGCAGCGTTGAGGTTGATTTGCAGTATGCCACACATGGGAAAGACCCGCTGTCAGAAAAACAATCTTAAGCAATCTAAAGGCCTTTGATTTTAACCTGTGTTGCTCTCAGATAAGGGCTGCTAAAAGGTCTTACGATACTCATCTTCTTAAATACTGGACTGAGTATGATTTAGTGATTTGAAACCTCGCAAGGACTCCGAGTCTCTGTCACTCTGAACTGGATGTAGTGTCTGAATGTCTAAGGTTTCATTGTACTTCTGACACTCATTACAAATATGACCCAGAGCAAGGCACTCCCCTGTGAACCCGCTTCCCTATGCCGAACACGGGTTGAGTGAAATGATCTCAGATTCCGCCCACTCTTCATGCACAGGGCATCTGTGGTTCCTCTCTCTAGGTGTGGAGGCTGCAGAGGATGACATGCATTTGCACAGATGCTGGCAACATTCTAGAAGCTGTCTCATTGGGAGAAAATTCCTGCCATCAGATCTCTTTCAAATGGGTGAATATATGAATATATCATACTTATTTGCATTGGCTGCTTTTTCTCAAAATCAGCAGTTCGATACTCTCTTGAATGACCAAAATAGATCCCTTTCATCAGTTTTTGAATTTTCCAGGGGCTTGTGCCTGAGTGGCCACGGGATTTTTTTTGAAGTGAAGCAGAATGGGAGAAGAGAAAGCTTCCTAGTTTATTTGTCAGAATATTTGCATCGCAATTTATGCCAAATACCTACCTTGTGACATTGGCAAGCCCTTTAATCCCATTGAGCTTCCCATAGGGAGGCCAGTCAAGGTCAGCCCTGCCTACCTCGTATGGTAACTGTGTATATGAAATAAAATGGAATCATAAAGAGAACTCTAGAACCTGTAATGCTTATTAAAATGACAGCAATTTTTATTATGACTTTAACACCTTCAAAGCTGTAGGCAAGGAATCTAGTCCATCAGCTGCATTTGCTTGGAGAAAAAGCTTCCCTTTTTGATGCAGAAGTTTTAGTCAGCATATAAACAGAGTGAATGCAAAGATTTATTGTGCCAACATCCAAGGTCCCCAAGAGAATGTTTCCCAGCAGTACAAGTTGCTAAAACAGTTGGTAAGGTCATCTGCTCTTAGCAACTACCATTGGTAGAGAAGGAACTAACCCCAGAGGTTTAATGCTTATAATGGGCCTTACCACGATAAGAGGCAGTTGCTCTTACCACCTACAGCACCCCATTCCCCCACTTACGCATTGGAATAGAGAGTTCTGTGAGCTCCTTAAGAGCATACATTAGTCACATAGCTCTTCTGGTTACAAGGCTGACTACAAATGATTCCAGTTGCAGTTTTTAAAAAAGTCACAATCCTTAAGACTTTCGTATCTCTACTGTGCAATCTTTTCCCCCACTGGTATTAGGGATTAAACCCAATGCCTTTGCATTGAGTTAATGCCCAGCACTTTCTTTCTTTACTTTTTGAGACAGGGTCTCACTAAGTTGCCGAGTTGCCCATGCTGGGCTCAAACTTGCAATCCTCCTGCCTCAGCCTCCCAGAGTGCTGGGATTGCAGACATGAACTACAATACACAGACTCTACCATACAATCCTATTCCTTTCAGATTGAAGTAACCACACAGAGCAACTCATCTGTTTTCTTTCCTAACTCGGTCTTTCAGAAGAACTCCAGACACTAGAGACAGAAAAGCTCACAAAAAAGATATCATTTTCATAAATGCATCATGCTTCTGGGCCTAGATTTTAAAAAAATCTTGAATTCAACTTCTGTTCTAAAAAATGATAGAACAAAATCATAGCAAGCTAATTGATGGCTGCTTTTTTCTTCTCCTTGCTGCAAGCTTGAAAGTACCAAGATAAAGCAGCAGTGAGAGAAATGCAAACTTCCAGAATGGCTTAGAGCACCTTAGAAAAGCTTTACTTTTATTTACCTTTTATTTACGTATGCAGTGAGTCACCATCTTCCTCTTTTCACTCTTGGGAAATACTGATGATCAGCGTTGTTGCCTGGAGGGGAACAGGCAGATCTAGAGGGGCCAGGCTGAGGGCTGAGCTAAATCATCACAAAACGGCAGGTGGCCACACCGGGTGGGAGGGGTGGGGCCTGTTGTTACGGAAACAAGAGTCCTCCGGGAGCCACAGGTAGGGCAAATCTTTGAGAGCGGAGTGCAGACTGTAAGCCCTGGAACCACACCATAGGACTCAGCACAATCTGACAGGCAGACCTGTGCACAGTGCAACTTGCCATGACAACCAAGTGCCGAAGAGGTACCAGCGTGTTGCTCAGGGTGGAAGCCCTCCTCCTCTCCTCCAGGCAGACGTCAGCTGGCGGTAGGCTCTGCTCTCTCCTGGCAAGACAAAGCTTTGCAGGTGCTTGTGATTACAGAGCCAAGTAAGGGTTAGGTCTTCTGGGAGCCTTTCAACAGCCCTGATGTCAGTTACTTGTGGGTTCCCGTTTCTCTACAGCCAATTAACTAGTTTCATATGATATTATGTAAAACATGGATCCACCTGAGCAGCTCCTCTTCCTGCTCTGAATCTCGCTCGTGCACACGCTTGCCCTCTAGCCCCGCCCCAGCACACACGTACAGAGTAACACAAATACATATTACAACCTAGACACATTCCCACATAGTCACACCCTCCTAAACTCACCCACACGGGCCCTGCCTCACAGACATTCACATTTCTAGGGTCAGAAGAGGTTTAGACTTCAGGAAACAGAGAAAGAATAGAGCTTACCTATGATTTCAAACGTTAGGCCTGGCAGGCAAGTGAATATTTATCCTGGCATAGAATGGCTGCCAGGCTCACAGGAATTTGGGCTTACAGTAATGAAGCGTCATCTTTTTTTAATAACAGCTGGGATGCCTTGGTCGGGATTATTTGTTTTTTAGCTTCCCCGAGATTTTCACAGTGCATTTTTTTCAAAAAAGCCCTTCCAGGAAACCTGAGGTCCACACTTACTCGCTTGCTAGTTTTTTCAGAATGCCCAAATGAAATGTGCAGCACACCTGATGGAAATGGGTTGAACTAGAGTGGCCTGATTTAAGGTGGACCCCTCCCTGCTCTGTGCCCCTGCACAAGAAGTCTGACCTCATCTGTCAGAGAGATTGGCAGCCCAGCCTCCTCACATTAGAAGTCCTAGTGCGATGTGTTCTTTCACAGTACACACTGGGGACTGAGCCCAGGCCCTTGTACTGCAGCTCAGCTACAACCCCAGTCTCCTAGTAGTGTTCTTTAATCCAAGATTTGATAAAGACGCAAAACTTGGTAATGGAGAATGATTGACTCCAACTATGAAATGAGAATTATGTACAGTTTGTTACAAAGTTACCCTTAACACATTGCTATGTCCCACAGGCCACAAGTAATATATAGTAGAGTTCTGGAATCCGTTTTGGGGCCCTTTTACCAGAGCCGTCAATAGGTGAATGTCTCTGTTCTGTTAGAGTCCTGTTCTGATCTCTGTTCCTTTCTCTGCCCTGGTTCTCACATATTTGTGGCTTTCTTCTGTGTCTCTTGCCATTTAAGTTCTGAACCAGTTTATGTTAATAGAGCAGAGATACTGCTATATGTTTACTCAAATCACATTTCTTCTCTGGAGCATGGAGGAAAACTCATTTCCCAGCCTTCCAGGCAGTAGAACCATTGACTGAGCCTTGACCAATGGAATATGTGCAGTTGTGATCAGTGCTACATCTATGACTTCAGGGAGCAGAAACTCCCTTTGTCTTCCCCATACAACCACACCTGATCATGACGTAGGTGAGAAGTAAATCTTTCGTTACTTTAATGAAATCTGGGGATAGTTTCTTATGACACTCAGAATAAAACTTCTCTTACATAAAAGTGGAAAATTCCAATTTCACAGAATTTTTGGTTCCTCTACTATGACTCAAACTTTAGACTTGGAGTAAATTTCTCACTGACAGGGTATAAACTGCTTTCATCCAGTGCACTGCATATTGTCAGTGTCCTCAGAGTGGCTTTTCTGTGTGCAGTGCTAGACTTCTGTTTTATTCTGTGCTACTCTGTGTTATATTGCATAGGGGATATTTTAAATAATCCATAGCATTTTGGTATACACCACGAGAAAAATTCTTTCCCATTACACAAAGTTTACCTCCGAGTCTTCCTTGAGTACAAACATCATCCACAAGCCAAGACCTCTGGACCCACTCGGGTCAGGAACAGTTCAGTTAGTTTTGAGAACTGGAAGAAAAGGATGATGCAGATCAGTGGAAAGTGCGTAGGATTGGATTGTCGGCCTGGATTTTATTCCAGGATCTTCCTTGAACTTGCTGGGCGATTTGGGACAAGCTGCAGCTTCTCTTGGCCTGTTTCTTTGTTTCTTCACCTTCAATATGTACTTAATATTACTTCATCTGGTTAACACAGTAGGGTTCTTCAATTGTTACAGGAAAAGAAGGTTAATATAGCAGAAAGATGGGAAGTTACAGAGGGGAAAATGTAATGAATTATTTCAAGAAAACTCACATAATCAGGTCGTTATGTTGTGGACTAATTAAATGTCAGTTACAGTTGATTTTGGGAAACAGATCCTCTTTTCTTGGATACGCTTTATAGTTTTCCAACTTCTGTAGTGTGGAGCAATGGTCTTTGAGTGGAAATCATATCATCGCTTTCCTGGTTGACTGATCAGTTTAGAGGACTTGACTAGTTAGTACTGTATTCTAAATCAACAGCCTCGAGGCCAGTTTTGCTTATGTTGAAAACTACTGAAACTATAATTAGACCATTCCATGTGCCGTTCAATATGTAGGTAGTGTGAGAAATGACACATATACGAAACTACCCATTGTTTGGAATAGCAAAAGATTCAAAACACCTAGATTTGTACCATAGGGAACTGGTTAAGTCAATTGTAGAAATCCACGTACTGGCAAAGTATGCAGCTGTGAGTGCTGGATCTCTGATACACTGATTTGTAACATTCTCTAAGAAATTTCATTAAGTTAAAAAAGCAAATTACAAGAGAGTGTGTAAAATATGATACCACTTGTGTCAAAATTTTTAAAAAATATATTTGCTTACGAATGCATGGAATATCTCTGGAAGAATATCAAAATTCTGGTATTATTGTTTGCATCTGGAGTAGAAAATGGATTAGCGAGGGAATAGGGTATGGAGGAGATGCTTGTATTTTTAAAATTTAAAACCATGTGGTATATTAACTATTCAAAACAAAACAAAAACCAAACCAAAACCACAATTATAACCGGTTTGGTTCATTTGTAACCATTATTTCTTATAAGTGAAATATAAATGACATTAAAATTTACTACTATAACCATTGTAAATATACAGTTTGGTGGCACTGAATATATTTCTATGGTTGTGGAGCTATCACCACCATCTATCCATGTCTGGAACTCTCAGATCTAGCTTCTTTTTGATCCAGAGCTGATACACATTTCCAAAGAGGGAAAGAAACTTACTCTTCCTCTCCAGGAGGGAAAAGTATCAGTAGAATGTTTCTGAAGACTCCTGGATCTTTTGTTTCCCTCTCCAAGTGCAGGTGAATGACTAAAGCTAATTGGTAATTTGGCAGGACTGAAGTACAACCTTTTCTAGCTTTCCCTTTCACAGTTCCTGTGAAAAGGAAATATACATTTTTTCCTCCTCTAACCAATGGACATACTTTGGCAGATTCTGCCCTCGTATAGAAAGGGTACGGTTCTAGGAAAGTGAGGACAATGTGGGAAGAAGCAGTAGGAAGCTCCATACATGTGGCTAAGAAATGTGCACTTTAATTTGTCAAAGGCTGATTTTCACTCCTTGGCCCTCCAGAAAAGAATTGGATGTAGTGCTCCATGGAAATGAGGGACAGCCCAGGTCAAAGGCAGCCGCTCCCATCAGTCTTGAAGCACAGATCTGGCCTACTCAGCAGGCCAGGAGAAAGGCTGTGCTTCTGCAAACATAAGTGCCAATGAACAAGCTGTGCAGCTAATGGTGAGGATTGGGCCTGGTGTCGTTGCTGTGCAAGAGGAAGAGCTCCTGATCCACAGCCACAAACCCTGAGCTTGGAGGAGAGGGCTGGAGACAAAGTGCTGCCAGACCAGACCTTTATATTGTATTATGACCACTAATTACTCTAGACAAGGCTGGTATTTCTTTAATAATTATAATAGTTAAACTTGATTGATTATGTCAACTTGACTGGCTTGGGAACCACCCAGGGAGTTGGTGGAGCACTCTTCTGGGTATGTCTGGGTGGGTCATAAAGGTACCATGTTGGGTACTATATCTGGTCGCTCACCTCTTCCTCTCTAGCACTGTTTCCTGCTCTGCTTTCCAGCTATCATGAACTAAGCAGTTCTGCTCTACCGTGCCCTTTTTGCCTTTTAGCCACCTGATCATGGACTGAATACCCTTAAAATGTGAGCCAAATTAAGCCCCTCTTCCTGTAAGTTGTGAGTGTTGGGTACTGTGTCCAGCAACAGGAAACTGACTAATACAAAAATACAGCTTTAAAACTCCAGAGCCCCACGGTTAAGGTCTCTTTCCTGGAAACTGATGTCTGGCCCTTCTGATCACTGTGTTCCTCCCTATAAAGCAGTGGGCATTAGAGACTCACTCACCTTCTCTTTCTATCTTTGTGTTTTCTTCAAGAAATTGCCCCAACGGAGCTACAGTGCGTGCTGTCTGGTCATTTGCTAGGTTTATATGACAATGTTTAAACTGGTGCTATCAGTAAGAAAGCTGATGTTTTCACCTTCAAATTTTTGTGTCTAAATTTTCAATAGTTACAGATTCAGAGTATGGATAGAAGAACGTCTTTTCATGATCTGTATAAACTTCACCCATTTTCATTAAATTATTCATCCATGACTTTGCCACCACCTGCACCTGTAGGGTTTCTCTCGAGTGTTTCAGAAAATCCTCTATGACAGGATCTAATAATGGTAGTTTTCATGCTCCTGCCACCTCCTCACAGTTCCAGGAGAATCTCTGCTTCACAGTGCAAGGCATCGTGTGCACAGTGCTTTCACCACCGTAGACTCCGGAAAGGGAGCTGTCCTGCTCTTCACCACAGGAGCCAAACATATCCTAGAGCAGCTCTTCTTTTTCTTCCACCTTGCTAAGGTCAGAGTGAAAGTCTGGATTGAACCTGACATGAGGTTTGAGGCAATACAAGAAGAGAACCATAACACAAGCTTCCTTTCGATCGACAGGCTAAGCTGATGCATTGAGTTGCCTCAGTGTTGACTGGTCTGCAAAACAGTCATTCATGTCCACAGCTGGCAACACCCAAAGCACGGCCAGGCCCACCGAAAGGAAAGGAGTCTCTCATCCTTGGTAGACTGCGTTGTACCTCCTCAATTCTTATTTCCTGTCATAGGATCGACTTCTTCCTGGGGCAACTGACAGTGGTGATGTTCATTTCATTTCAATAATGCTTTAGGATACCAGCAGTTTAGTCCTGACTGAATGCTTCCAACTCCAACCAGACCCTTGGTAAGGCGAAGTTAGTATCCGCACACCATCTTCCATCTTTTTTATCTCCTGGCGTCCTGCAAATACATACCTGAACAACAGCACACCTATCCAACTAGAATGCATGCACCTGTCAGTGGGTGACTGGGCACAAGAAAACTTTTTAAGGGAAGCCTAACTGCAGAGATGCAGCTCTGTTTCCACCAACACCACATTGCATTATCTTACAGGGCAATTTAGCTTTTTTTTTTTTTTTTCTATTTAGCTTCTTGGGGCTAATATCTTCATTTTAGAAAGCTGCATTTATTTCACACTTTTAATGTGGAATCATTCAGATAGTACCTTTTGCATTCAAATTTTAATATTTCAGCTGACTGAAACTACTTGTAATTTTAAATTTTCTGTGTAACACGCAGGTCCTCTCCCAAAGAATTTACAATTCTGTGGCAAAGAAAAATTATGTTTTACTTTTCCTCACAATAACTGTTTTACATTTCTTTTCTCACCTCAAATCTCTAATACTCCTCCTGTTTGTTGTCCCTGATAGTCAAAATAGCCACTGTCTGATTCCAAACCCTTCCCATGGTAAAAAGGAAATGGATGTGACCAGATGAGGACTATGTTCTCAGCACCTATCCGTCTGCCAGCCTGCACCTGTAACCACGTTCTCTCCCTGCCATCTGTTCTTGCTCTTACTAAGGACTAATGCTTCCATTTGGATCTGGATTGCTCTGCAATTATCCCCATTCTTTCCTGGATCCTCAAATTTTTTCTCTCCACTAAGCATATATGCTTAATACTACCCATTAAAAAGCAAAACCACATGTAGCCTTTGACTCATCCCTCCTCCAGCGATCCCTGCCTTTCCCTGCTCCTCGTCACAGCCATGCCTTCAGGAGGGTGTCTTGTATACCCTGCCATTGCTTCGCGATCTCCACACTCTTCAAAATCCTCTCCATAGTTGTGTACCCATCACTCTAAGGAAGTAGTTTTTTTTGGAGTTGCCAATGGCCAAAGCTCATGGACAGCCCTGTTACCATCTTTCTTGTCCTCCCAGCACTGCTGGGCCTGGCTGGCTTTCCCTCCTCCATGGGCTCCTCTGCTCTAGACTTCCGGGCTGCACACCAGCCTGATTTTCCTCAGAGGGTCTTGGCTGCTGCTGCTCAGCTTCTGGCTGACTTTTTCTTTCTGCAGCTTTTCTAAATGTTGTCAGCCTTAGAGCTCTGTCAGAAGCCCCATTCTCTTCTTTTCCTTCTCTCTATAGTCTTTCCCTAGGAAATGTCATAGTCTTTCTGGGCCTCAGACACTGATTATACTCTTGACTGTGCTCAGACTGCCTCCAACCCAGACCACTTGAACCCTGGTCTTATTTATCAAACTGTCCACATCCTTTCAGGTGCCTGATGAACATTTCTGACTTAACCTAGCCAAAAAAGTCCTATTAACTCTCTTCTTACACCCTTATTCCACCGACCAACAATCTTCTACCCCTTGCAAAGCCTTCCCTGTCTTACTAAGCAATGCCACTTCTCAGGATCGGGTCCGGGCTTTGTGATCCTGAAGCTTAAACAGTTTAGAGAACCATCTTTGACACAGGGAACACAAAATTAAAATATACATTTACCATGGAAATAAATAATTTAGCTGAGAAAAAACTTACAATGAATTATAAAGATTACAGTATGATAAGTATAAAGACAAAATCAAGAAAGTTAATTATTTTATTAATTACCTACATGTTCCATCTTCATGATCCTTTTTCTTGAACTTTGGCTATATGTTCTTTGATTGAATTTTTGTATAACAAAAATTTTGTAGTGCTTTCTATAGGAATAATAGGAGAATAAGTCAGATCATTAATAAATCAACTTTAATTAATAATAGTTTTGAAACATTTGTTTTAGCTTCACAACTCATAATTGGTAATATTTAAAAAAATTAATTTACAACTTGATAGTTACATACTTTGGACTGACCAGGACTGTGGCAACAAGAGTTGCCTTCAAAAAAGGAGCCTGGTTCCATGAGTTGTATTTGGTTGTCTTCACAGCCCGGTCCACGTATTGTGATGTGGAGCGATGACTCACAGGCAACATCCTTCTCATGGCTCATCCAAGTCAATTTTCATACTGACGTTCTTGGGTACTTACTCCTATGTCAGAATACCTGCCTAGCACTTTAGAGTTCATGTGTTCCAATGTTGAAAAAAGAGACATGGTTAAGCAAATCCATCTTTAGAATATTTCTTTCATCTCTTTATACTCCACATTCAATCTATTAGTACGTTTTGTTGGTTTTTTGGTCCAAATTGTTCCCTAAACTTGACATTTCTTACCAGCTTCCCTGTTTCTCCCTGTTCCCAGCTACAGTTACTCTTATGGAAGATGGCAAGAGCCTATGGCTGCCTTGATATTAGCTGGCTTGCATCTTACTTCCTTGTCATTCACTGCCCCATCTCACAGCACCTGGAATGATATTTCTAAGGCATGGCTCAGCTTCAGTTACTCTTCTGCCTAAAACCACAGATGGTTTTGAATCAGACTGAAAATGCTATGCAATTCTCTTGGAGTCCCACAAGTTTGACCCTGCCCATCTCTCTGACCTCATCTTCCTCCACATTTCCCTGTGCTCGTCAGGCTCTAACCCCACTGATCTTTCTGCCACTTAAACATGCCAAATTTATGCCACAGGACCTTTGCACTAGCTGTTCATTCTCTGTTCAGGAAGTGCATTTCCAGCTTTGCAAGCTGTCTGTGCTCACCCTTCAGATTCAGTGAGGTGGACACTGGCATAGCAGCCTCAATGATTGATCTCACATGGCCATGAATGTGGAGCTCTAAGACTTAATGTTTTGCCTGTTGGGTTTTAGTCTTCGGTCTGACTCTTTTCTGTCCCCTTATTCTTTCCTTTCAGAGTGGGAATGTTTATTTTGTGCCACTCTGTACCTTGGCATTATGTGACTTGTTTTTTAATTTTTATAGAAGTTCACAGTTAAGTGTTTGCCGTGAATCACAGAAAAGACTTGAACTTTTGAAAAATGCTGGAACTTTTGAGACTTTGGGAAGGGATTGTTGCATTTCTGATTGTATCCAACACGGCTGTGTTACATTAGGCAAAATTACCAACTTGCTCTCGTCTTTATTTGGAGATTAAATATGGTTTAAGGAGATGGGTGGGGTAGGAAGTTGGAAGGGGTGAGATGTGGTATTTAGGGTAGAATTTCAATGTGACTGGCTTTGCAAACTACCCTAGGGATCAGCGGAGCCCCCTTCTAGGTGTGTCTGGCTGGGTAATGGAGGTGTGGCTTCTGGGTCTGTGTCTGGTCCCTCACCCCGTTCTCTCTGGCGCCCTTCCCTGGCTCTGCTTTTCAGCCACCATGAGCTGATCATGGACTGTAACTGTGAACAAATTAGACCTCTCCTTATTTAAGTTGTGCTGTCGGGTATTGTGTCTCAGTGATGAGAAAGCTGACTAATACAACTGGCTTTCCCCAGCCAAAGAACTTTAACTGAGTCAGACCCCAAACCAGTCAAGTCGCCTGGAGGCATAGTTTACAGCTTGTTCATCCTAGAGGGGTCACTTCTGACAAAGTCCTTCTAGCAGAGAGCTGCATACAAGACTTCCATAACTTCCTTCACTTAAAAACTGCTCAAATTGAATTGTGTTTTTGTTATGTCATAAGTCTCCTCTACAGAATGCTGTGAGAAACAACCCCATCATAATACTTTATTATTGTATTTAATGTAAGAATATTGTTGAGGTTGTGACTCACCATTTTTCATAGCATCTTCTTTATCAGGAGCCCAAGATAGAAATTTTTCTCATCTTACAATCAAGGATAGTTATACTTCTTCTGAACACCCTGATTAGTTTTTTCCTCCCTGGGCCCCTAATTAACATGAATAAGCATGTATCTCTCTATGTTGACAGCAAAGTTCTAGTCGACTTGGTGAGCTCATGCTAGCAAGTATCATGAAATTTATGGCAAATACTGTGGTAAACTCACCTTTCTGCTAATTTCATTTTTTTCCCTAGCCTCATTTTTTTCCTTTCCCTACCTTTTTAATGTACTGAATCAATCGGAACCCTTAGTTGAGAATTACCAGAAACTCAATTTAATGGGAAATAAAGGGCTATATTATATCTACTGAAAAAATCCAGGAGTTGTATTAGTTTCAGCCATGGCTGTATCTGGGAACTTTTTTAGCACTCTCATCAACATCTACGCTCTCACCCTCTCAGCCCTGCTCTTCCTGGGTCGACGCCATGCCATTCTCAGACACCCCCCCCCGCCTACCTGTGGCACTGTCAGGACTCGCATGCGTCACTGTGCAGACAGGCCAGTGGGAGAAGAGCTTTTCTTGTCATTCCAGCCAAGTTCCCAAATGGAGTTCCTGTGAGTGACTTGGCCAGGCCACGGAGAGCAGACGTGAAGCCCACAGCTTCGCTAGATATGACTTACAGTCTCCTCCCAGATCTCATGATGAAATGGTACAGTTTCTCCTGATAGGCCAACGATTTCTCCTGGAAGAAATGGGGAAAGGATAAGGGTAAAGTGGCCAGAGGCAGGCAAAACCCAAACCCACTCTTATCCACTTAAATCAAATTTTACTTTTCAGACTGAACAATGTGTACTGCAATTTTATAAGTTCCATCATAACTTTTTAAGAACAAGGTGGGTCATTAACAAATACATGGAAAAAGGAATTGTAATTTGTCAGTTGCTTAGTGAGCATGAAATCGGATCAAGGGGAGTTGTGTATATGATTCAAATATTTTATGGCTTCAGGCTCTACGAGTGGAATTATCTGTCTATACAACCAGGTAAAAACAGGTCACATCTGTGAGGCAGCCCAGGAAACACATTTCAGAAGCGTGTTTCCCACCCTCCGTGGTTGTGGTAAAACTGTTCACTCAGCGCAGCTTTAGACATGCCAGCAGGGTGAGAATTCCCCAGCGCTCCTGCTACGGGCCAGGAAGACTGTTAGTCTTTTATTTGCTGTCAGAGATCCCCGGCTTCGTGGATCATGGGCTGACTTCGTAATGTGTCTCTGAGGGTTTGGGATAGCAGTGGGAAAGGATGTTGAACCAGTTAAACGTTTAGGATAGAAGCAGAAGATTCCTTCTCTTACAGAACATTGTGGGCCGGGGTGGGCGGTCGTTGTGGGACTGGTATCATGCCTTCGTTGTTGGTGGGGGAGCAGCCTCCGTGGCGCCCAGTGGCTCACCATCTGGAGCAGTGAGCGGTGGAAATGAAGAAAGCAACGGCACTGCGCATGCCTGTACTCCTGATATACAGGAAGGTGTAGCTCCAGCTGTGTCTCTAGGAATCCCAGGTAAAGCAGCGTCATCAGCATCCAGACTCGACAGAATACTGGTGTTTTCCACAGTTTCTTAGCATAGCAATACTTCCTTGGACTTTCTGGAGAGTCTGCTCGAATTAACATTGGCATTATAGGTCATTGTTATGGGACGGACTGAAGTTCCATGCTTACCTGGCCTTTCTCCCCCCACCTGGAAAGGGGAGAAATCAGGGTTTAGGAGGCATCCGTCGGTGTTAGTCAACACCAGGAAGCTTCACAACAACGCAGTACATGGAGAGGTCAATGGTCAGAATTATTATTTCACGAGAAAGAGGGCCAAAGTTCTGTTCAGAGGAGAAAAAGGAACACTTCACCCAGGTTACATTGGAATAGGCATTATCAGCAGAAAAATAATCCTCTTCCTGGCAAAAGTGTGTGATTTTAAGTTTTAGATTATTGAGAAGGAAGCTAATAAAAATCTGTGATGGAAGGCTGCCTCACCTTTTCCTCCTCCACCCCTTTCCTGGGCCGTGTCCCCTTCCCTCATTCGCGGTGCCCGAACCCGCGCTCCTTCCGGCCTTACCTTCCACCTTCCACCTTGGAAGATCGGCAAGAACGGCTCAGAAAAGTGAGAGGTGGAGATGCAGGAGTATCACAGGAGAGGCCCTGAGTGCCCGCAGGGGCTGAGGACTTGATCCTTCACGCGGTGGAAAGAAACAGGGGATGATGCATAAATAGCTCTCCTCTTCATCTCTCTGCTTGCCTCCTGCTGGTTCTGCTCAGAATCTTTGACTCAATTAATGGAACATTTTAGGAAAGAACTGCATAACTTCTTGCTGTCTGGTATAGATTTGTTTTAAGAATGACGAATATGCAATGAGGGTTAACAATCCCACTCTGGGTCTCTGTGGGCCACCGGAAAGCCAAGATTGCCTACCCAGAAAACCACTCCGCTCCTAAAAGTTCCTACTTCCAAACCATTGTCCAGACTCACAGGTTATGGGAGAAGAAAGAAAAGACTTGCCAAGTAAATTAGCAGTTTGATTACCTGTCTGACCCCCACACAGATCTGAACCTTCTGTGGTTCAGATCTTCTTAAGTTCATTCCTTATTTACCCTTTCTCTTCTCCACTCGTCATGGTGAGAATACACAATGTCTTGCCCAGAATGAATTGTCAATAAATCGCTATTATTAATATTATTTGCCAAAATCAAGAAAATGATATTTTTCAAGCACAGGTTTCCCCCCGCAGCCTACCATAGTCCTCACAGTGGTAGAAAATGTGGAACAGAGTATTTGTGGTGGACTTATTATTGTGGTCAGGTTGAGCAGGAAGGCCCAGCTGCGCTGAGTTGGTGTGGTTCTGGGCATAGAAGATCCACCTGAGGATTATCTTCAACACAGCGTAAAGGAGAACGGGAGCAGAAGATAGCAGGCAGCTGTTTCCCGGGAGAAGCTCTGTTGCGGCTGGTTCTCCCCAAGCGGACTTGGCTGTTCTCACAAAAGCTGCTCAGGGCCGTGCTGTCATTGAGGATGGCTGCTGTTCACTTCAGGTGAGCCCTGGTCTTCATCTCCACTACCAGCATCATATCCTGACTCCAGTATAGATTTCTTCAGTTTTTTAGTGTAGACACAGATGTACATGGGACAGTGCCGTGGGCTCCCAGCCCTTGATTAGATCTTTCACGTCTCCCGTGCCTAGATAGACATTCTGTACTCTTCCTACATTTCTTTGGCTTGTGTATGTAAATGTTGTAATTGTATTTGTCCTATATTAACCTGCTCTCTTACGAACCACTGACTCTAGAAAAGTAACTAATACAATATTATAGGTGAGAACTAATGCTTTTAAAGAGAGAGTTAAGTAAATGACAAGTAACATAAAGAGGATAAACAATTCAAGTCTTCTGAGTGGGGAGACTTAGGAAGTTTAAGCTATATATGCAGGAGTATACAACTGGTAGGTGATGGAGCCAGGGTTCTAGCCCTCTTTCCAACAGCAACTGAAGGCAGCAGGGAGGAGATCCCATGCCTTTCAGTAAATGACTCCAGGAAAAATTTTCTGAGATATTAGTGCCAGTGACTGAACTAGGAGCTGGGCCTTTCAACTTTGGCTCAAATTATTATGAGGTCTGAAAATTTTTAAAACAAAAACAAGCTAAAGTTGTCTGAGTCATAGGCAAAGGTCCACTTCTTAGTGGAAGTTAAATCTTTCTCAAAACTCAGTGTGATTAGTGGATTCTGACAGTTTCTTTCTTGCCAGATTTTTCTCATGACATGTTTAAATCGGTGCGTATCACATCTCCAGAAATGTGACCAACCAGGAATGTGGGCGGCTTCAACCCTTGTATCAATCTCTTGGGGAACTGATGGTTTTCAAACACTCTTATTATCCAGTGCTTTGTTGTGTTTGTGTTTGTTTGTTTTCTTCCTGTTAACCCTAAGGCACCTAGAGTTGACACTTGTTATGTATCTATGGCAGCAAACTCCATTAAAACCAGAACCACAAGTAGCTAAAACTCAAGACTAAATTAATAGCAGAGGGCCTCCCTGGCATATCTGTACTTTGTAGCAGAATTTTCATCAGTTTGTCCACTTGGCCTACATCCCTCATCATGAGGAGAACAGACACACAGAGAGAAGCAGAGATAAGAGACCGCGTGCCTGGGTCACTGGCAGGAGGGACTGGGCTGGTCTCTGGCGGCTCAGCCCCTGGTGCCAGCGCTGGTGGGGCCTGCGATCTTGACTGCCTTTGGGTTCTGGGAGATCTCATGTGACCTCCCAAAGACTCACTTTTAATCCTAAGACAATTTTAATGATCCTGGGAAAAGACACCCTTTCTCTTTCTCCATTTGTTGCTGGTGTCTTTTATCATATTTTATGAGTTTTACTTTACATCTTCACTAGCCTCTCTAGTTTTATGAATTTACTTATTTATTTAAGGTACTAAATTTTGCTTTTTATTTAATCAGGACAGAATATATTTGGCTTGATCCACAGTGGAATATAACAGTAAGCCAAAAAGCAAATTGTGAATGTTTAGGGAGATAGGAAAGATTATCTTGGGTTATAAATCTGAATTCCCTTTCCAGTCACAAGTTGTGAAGGGGATTTCCAAATAGCTAAAAAAAAAAAAAAAAAAAAAAAAACTTGTTTCTTTTGTTTACATAACAGCACATTCCATAATCTTAACTCTTAAAATGTCAGAACTGGGAAAACTGTGTAGAATAATTCAATGCTCACTTTGCACATTTGGAAACTGAGTTTTCAGTTTCCAAATGGTTAAGTGGCCCATCAAGCTGCTTGGCCCAGGAAAGGTTATTTTAAGCCAGTGTCTCCACCTCTGGCCTTAGCATCACCGGGAAACTGACATTTCTAATCTCTTCATCAGCAAGAATTTCTTCATTGCTTTGGGCAAGGGCCTCATCTCTGTTGCAGATCCTTAGGGACAAATAGGGGTCTCTTCATTGCCAACAACTCATTTGTTATGAAATAGGATACTGTGAAGTATTGATTGAGGTTTTTCTTGCTCCTGACTTTGCTTTATAATGCAGAGATTGCACACTATTAAGACAGTAATAAGTTCTCTATGCCTACTGGAATTCAAAGAAAGTGCCACTCTTTCTATACAGGAACCCCTCTCACTGCCAACGCCCAACACCAGTGCAAGACAGGACACCCTGGGCCCAATGGGAGGAGAGATAAGACTGGAGTCTGGAAGGGGGTTGCTGTATGAGTCTATTTTCCATTTCTATAATGAAATATGTAGGATTGGGTACTTTATAACATAAAGAGGTTTGTTTGAGTCGCAGTTTTAGAGGTTCAAGGACATGGCACTGGCATTGGATTGGCTCTAGTGAGGACCTCATGGGAGATGGTATCACAATAAAGGGAGCATTATGACAAGGAGAGATCACATCTCAAGACAGGGAGCCAGAGTGAGGGGAGGAGGCAGACTTATTTCTTTTATAACACCCACTTGAGAAAACTACCCAAGAACCCCATGAGAGCTACCAAACTCCCTTCTTAGGGCAGTGTCTCTGATGACCTTCCACCAGGTCCAGTTCTTAAAGGTCCCACCATCTCCAAATAGCCCCATACCAGGGACCAAGCATTCAACACGTGGACCCTTAAGGGACAAACTACATTCCAAACTATAGATTTTGTCTTTGGAGAAATTCTTCATTTTTAGAGAGGTTGCTGCTTCTTTCAAGGAGAAGACAATCAACTAGTCCCTCTCCAAAGCCACAGAAGTAAGGCACCAGAGAGCCATCCTACAAACCGAAGTGGCAGACTGCCATTTCTGTCCCTAACTGAATGTACACTCAGCCTATTGACTTGTTGGTCCACCCAACGTATCTGAGCCCCCAGGGGAGACTGGAGGCAGAATAGAGAGACAGAAGGGAAAAGAATATCACTCTCATTTTTCTAAAGATACAGAAAATCAGTCTCTCCTGTGCCATTCTCCAAAGAATAGATGAGATTAGACAGGGGGAGCCCTGTGACCCCCATGAAAGGCGCAGAGGGGCTTGACTCAGAGAAATGGGGCATGCTGCCCCCAGCTGGTAGAGGAGATAGATTTTTGAAAAAGCCTATTAATTCTTGTGGGAGTTGCCTGGGCTAGTGAGACTCCTTGTGTCTGCCACTTGTCCAGTGCATTCTAAAGCAGCATGGACTTAGAAGACTTCACCAGAGCAGCCACATTTGGAGAGGTCATCCTGTAAAGCCTTCCATTTCTGTGCTCCACATTCCAATACCAGAGAAGCAAACACGGAGAAGTTAAAGGCAGACCACTCTACCACTGCTCCACCAGTCCACTCCAGATAGCCAGAGCCACCCCCAGGCAGTCTCTGCTGGCAGACAGGGTTGGGGGAAAGAGAGTTTGAACTGAACACGGTATGATCTTTTAAAAAAATAGATTTAAATTTCAAAAACCCGATGATGCCATTTCAGTAACTGAAAGTTATGGGAAGATATAGAACCAAACCATGAGCTTCTTGTTGCCAGGAACGGAGTAGGGTTTGAAGAACTCTGCCATTCACTGAGTGCTCTTCCTAGCCTTTGGATATGGCAAGTATTTCACATGCTGCTGCAATTAAAGTGGGTTGTAGATGGCGGGTGGGGAGAGAAACTAGGATCAAACCCATCATATTACCTGCTTATGTTATGTGCCCAATTTATTAAAAAAAAAAAAAACTTTGAGAGACAGGTGACTCCATAGGCTAGAAGAAGGTGAGGTTTGTACTAGTCAACATGCTTGTGATCTCTAGCATCCCTAACAAGGGACTTGGACTTCTGGTCGAAGTAGCCATATGAAGTAAAGTGTTCAGAGGTCTGGGAATCTCACTGCTTGCTTGCCATCATCCTTCTGTGCCTGGAATCATATTCTGGGAAATATTGTACCATCCATCTATATGCTCATATTTCAGGATATGTTTATAAATATGAGGTTCTCCAGGTCCTCAAACTAAGCTTGCTGGCAGCCAGGCCACATTCTCCTCAGTGGGAGGAAAATAGAGTCAGTGCCCCAGCCTCCCTGATTGCTATCTTTGCCTCCAGCTCTCTACTCCCCCACATGTGCATCATTCATGTAAGCCAAACCCTAAAAAGATATTAACTCATAAATGCCTGTGAAATAAGACAAAACTGTGGCTCCAGACAAGTTGCTCAAAGAAACACAGCTAGTAAATAGCCAGGCTAAATTGTGAACACTAGTTTGCCTGACTCTGGCAATACTCATCCTCCCTATTTCAGAAAAAGCACAGAGTTGTCCTCATCTTCTTTGACTCTGACTGGTGGCTGAGTCAGGAGGGAGGTGGTACATTGGAGAATATTGCACCACAGGGATATGGTAACCGCAGTCCCCAAAGTCCTGTGAGTCCTCTAGCTGTGGTCAGTGTGGGTCATCAGAAAGTCAGCCTCCTAGACCATGCGTTCAGGGAGAAACTTCGACTTTCAGCTCACTTTCCCCCACCACCCCGGCCCGAGCATCCTAAGCTGCAGATATCAGAAGGCTAGACATCTCTCTTCGTAGCCAGTTACATCACTTTTTAAAAAGTCCCTTGTGTTTGAAGCATTATACTATTTGCTTTATATAAATCTTACTTGATCTATATAAAATCCTTTGAGATAGAGGTTATTATTGTCTGTTTTGTAGTCAGGGAATTGAAGGCTCAGCAGAGTGATTTGTCCGATAAGTACCATGGCAGGGGCCTGGATTTAGTTCTCTGTGATAGACTGCCTGTGTTGACTCTTCATTCCTCTCCTTGCGGCCAGGGCACTCTGCTCTCTCCCTTTGCTTGGACTCTTCCATATGCTTGATTTGGTCAATGATCCATTTGTTACTCCATTTGTTAACATGCTAGATACAAGTTCATTATACTTGTTGCCCTTATGTTCTTCTTGTGTTTCTGACTTTACCATGAGATACACTTGGGCTGGAAGATAGACACATGGAGAACGGCCAGCCTAGCCCAGCTGTTCATAGATTAGATCAGCAAGCTATCTCGCCAAACTGTGGCTGACTGACTGCTGACTACAGATACGTGAGTAAGCAAACCCTGCTGATCGCAAACCAACTTAGCACAAGCCCCAGTTAACCCAATAGTTTCAAGAAAAAGGATTGAAGTCCCTGTTTAAGTTAGTAAGGTTTGGGATGGTTTATCACACAGCAATAACTAATACACTATGTCCCTAAACCTGTAAACCTGTGCTTTTGTCGCCTCATTATACTGGATTCAGCCCTAAATTCAACATTACTGCTGAGGGACTTCTTTGCCAGTTAAGAGGTCGAGCTAAATGACTTGCAAACCACTTTCAGCACCAGGTTCTGTAATTTCCCAGAAAAACGAATATAATCTGCCAGCAGTTTTCCTTTATTGTTTTTTTCTGTCTCTCTTTCTCTGGAGATATGGATGATCTCAGGCCACTCTATGCTTGGCCAGCTATCTCTGATCCTGAGGTATATTTCCTAGACAGGTCAACACTTGAAGTTTTCTAACTCTCTGGTGGTTCAGTTTCTTCATCTATAAAATAAAGACAGGGCTTCGATGGGGCCCTGCTATTTATCTGGTAAAATCTTTTTCTTCAGCCACAAAGAGAATCAAAAATAATTTGCTTTTGCTTGGGCTTGAGAACAGCACACATCTACTTTTCTAGGATTAGTACCAGGAATCTCTCCTGTTTTCTGTTACAATACAGTTAACAGGTCCTGGGTTATCTGAACATTCTGCAGAGCATTACTGAAGTCTTACACTGATTGAACATAAGAAGTAGGAAGTGGCAAGCAGTTTGGATATTGTAATAAAGTTACATGCATGCCAAAAGTTGGAGGGGGACACCCATCAAGATTCAGATACTCGGCCAGGCATGGTGGAGCACACCTGTAATCCCAGCACTGTGGCAGGCTGAAGCAGGAGGATTGCAAGTTTGAGCCCAGCTTGGACAACTTAGTGAAACCCTGGTTCAAGAAAAAGAAAAGAAAAGCCTAGGATTATAACTCAGTGAAAGAACTCGGGTTTAATCCTAAGCACCAAAAATAATAATAATTAATAAACATGATGATGATGATAATTCAGATACTCTCCACATCAGTCAAGTCTCTGGGTCCAACAGCCCAGATGATGCCGGAACATCACACCTAAGATAAAGGACAAATCTTACTCTGAGTCCACTAAGAACACTTTGCATGCCATGAAGAACAGGCGTAATACCAAATGAGCTTCTTTGGATTCTGGAAGCAGCATATGTCATACTGGGAAATATCTCTCCAGTATGATTTTTAAGTGACTCAGGAGACTGCCAAGTTTGAGTGGGACCGAAGCAAGAGAATCTGCAGTGGATTTAGGCAGAAATGCGATGGAAAGTAGTCTGCCATTCAGGCTTATGACATTTCAGACTCGGTATTGCTAGAGATAACTATGGTAGATATCTGTCTTAGTTACTTCTCTTATTGTTGAGACAAAATAGCTGACTGTCAAAGTTAAAGGAGGAAGGGTTTATTTAGGCTCAGTTCGTAGAAGTTTCAGTCCACAATCAGCTACCTCCAAGGCAAGGTGGCATGGCAGAGGGGTGTTGCAGAACAGGCAGGAGGCAGCAGAAGACAAGTAGCAGCAGTAGCAGCAGCAGCAAGCAACAAGCAACAAGTGACAAGTGATGACAAAAACAGCCCTCCTTCTGTTCTATTTTATCCAGGATACCCACCCCTAGGTAGGTTAGCACTCGCATCCTTAATCCTAGATCACACTATGAATCAATCCCAGCATCACATCCCCCAACCCAGCACAACACACCCTAGATTCGGCCGTCTCTGAAAAGCCCCACCTATGAGCACATGAAGCTTTAAGGGGACATCTAGACACAAGTCATAACAATATCAATGCTGTATAAATTGTTGTCAAGGCCCAGTAGAAGAGTCAAAGCATATTCAAGGGTTCTGGACAAAGGCCATGTCATCTACAATGTTTGCAAATCAACATTCGGTATAGTATTTAGCCTTCATATAGATTAAACTGCTAAGCATGGCACATAAAATTATAGTCCTCATCAAGAAATCAATAACAAATGCTGAAGAGGCTGTGGGGAAAAAGGAACCTTTTTACATTTCGTGGTAGGAATGTAAACTAGTACAATCACTATGGAAATTAGTATGAAGATTCCTCAGAAAACTAAAACTATAAATTCCACTTGATCTAGCTATTCTGCTTCTAGGTGTCTTCCCAAAAGAGTTAAAGACATCACATTACAGGGATACACGCATACCTATGATCATAGCAGAACAATTCATTAATTGCCAAACCTTGGAAGCAGCCCCTGTGTCTGTCAACAGATGACTGGATAAAGAAAATGTAATATTTACACACAATGGAGTGCTACTGTGCCATAAAGAAAGATAAATTTGAGTCATTTATAGGAAATGGATGCACCTGGAGACCATAATCTTAAGTGAAATAAATCAGGCACTTAAGCTTAAATATCACATGATTTCTCTTATATGAGAAACCCAGAATAAAAAGCAAAATAAAAGATAATAGGAAGTAGGGAACTAGAGTGTTCTCAAAGGGAAAGGGGATCAAATGATGGGGGAGGGGGATGAAAAAAGGAATTAAGATGTATTATGTACATGTACCAGCTTCCCACCAGGAATGTAAACTTATGTAGTACACGCACATACTAACAAACTAACATAAAATTTTAAAAAGTACTAATCATGAGAGAGTAGTATCGGGTCCCCCAAGTCATAAAGTCAGGCAATCCATCAAATGGTAAAAATAGTACATTCCAACTTTGATCCAAGTAGACTAAAAATTTATAAGTACATTTACATAAACGGGTAATACAGACTTTCATGTTACCTGGCTCTGTTGAGTGAATGCTCGCGTCTCTGAAGAGGAGGCATTGAACTGGTAGGCAAAGTAAATTATCTATGAAAGTAGGTCAACTTCTCATCTCAGCCACCCAAGGACCTTGGTGGGCAACCAGCAATGAGTTCATGAGTGTCCACCCCGGCAGGATGGGGCAAAACACGGGGCCAAGGTCATGGGATTTCTCTAGTTAAGGCTCTTCTGGGTGCTGTCCCTCAGGCTTCCTGATAGCTGCAGAGACTGACACTGAGCTCCTGCTGTGGCACTCTAACTCAAGGAAACAAGACAGCCACGTGTGTCACTGATTACTGACCGTGTTATTGCTAGATTATTAGAACAGGCTATGATTCATCCTTATCAAAACTGATATCTACTCTATCTGGCTATGAGTTTGCCTTTTCTGACTGCAGTACCTCTTCCTGTGCCACTTCGAGGTCTTCCAGAGTGTCCACTTTATTGACCTGACATTCCCATGTAACACTGCATCAGAACAATGGACCCATTTTACAGTGACAGTAAGGTGGTATTTGGCGTGTAACTGTGGAACTCATTTGTCTTACAGTACACCAAATCACCTGGAAGAGGGCAGAATGGAACTTCCCTGTTCCAAAACAAGGAAGGTTTTGGGAGAGACATGTTTTAGGGGAAAAGAAACTAGGGTTTGTTTTGGACCTGTTAACCTTGAGATGTCTATTAGACATCTGTGAAGTTATGTTGAGAACATATATAAATATAAGAGTTTGTAATTAGGGGAGAAGTCCAGGCTGGAGAGATACTTGAGAATTAGCAGTATAAAACTGGTATTTTTAGTATAAAATTTATTGCTTTATCAGGCTGGTTACCACTGTGGCAACTGGGCCCCAGTCCAATCCTGAGAGCTATGTGCATTAGAAAGGGTGTCAGAACTAAAACTCTTGATGCTTCTTTTCTCACACTCCACCATTTTTCTATCAGAAAGTTTTTGTTTATTCTACCTTAAGCATACACATTCTCTGCACCTTTTGCGCTTCAGTCTTACCAAGCCACAGTACTTCACCTGTGCTACTGCCGTAGCCTTCTAACTGGTCTCCCTGCTTCCTCCTTTCCCTTCTTGCAGTCTGCTCTCCACAAGGAGGCCAGAAGATCCTTTCAAAACTTAAGCATGAGTGTTAGCTAAGTAAAAGTAGGCCCTTCCTACTTCTCTGTCCTCCTCACTCTGTTGCAGCCATTCTACCTCTTCGTGGTACCTCAACATGCTAAGGAGGCTTCCGCCTTGGGGACTTTTCCTACGCTGTCCCCTCTACTTGGGAGGCACTTTCTGCTCGTATCTACCTGGACCTTCTTTTCAGACCTCTGGTCAGTGAAGCCTTTTCACCACCATGTGTCATATGGCACTTCTTGCCTTGTTTTATTTTCTTTCCTAGGACTTACCACCATGCAGTCTTTGGTATTCAATTGTTTATATTTATCTCCTCCCATTGCAGAATTTTCTGTCTTCTGTGAGAACAAGATACTGGAGTTTAGGATTTCAAAACATGAATTTTGTAGACACAGTGCAAGGTATGCTTCCTAGAAAATCAACAGAATCTAAGAGAAAGGCATGAAATAGATACTTCCTCACTGCCCTCAGAAGGGACCAACATGCCCACATCTTCTTGCAGACTTGTAGTCTCTGGACTGTGGTAAAACAAATTTCTGTTGTGTAAGTGTCCTGTTTTGTGGGACTTTGTCACAGCAGCTCTAGGAAACTAATACTGTGACCATAAGTGAGGCAGTATTTTGAGAGCTGAAACTGCAGCTGGAAATCTATGGAAGGTTTTACCACTTTCAAGATTTGAAGTTCAGCACTCAGATGCTTCTTTTCAAGTCTGTTGACAGATAAAAATATTCCAAAAGTCACTTTGAGAGATTTACATGTAATAGTCACAAATACCAAGGGTTAAGAATCTTCACATTTCACACTTCTCCAAAATAGAAATCCAGGCAACTTATATTCTTGATTTTATTTGATATTCCTGCACAAATATGAAAACATAAATTGAAGTAAAGCAACAGTCAGAAACCAAAATATTTAGGAATTTAAAAAGGGCATTTGGTAACATCTGGTCTAACTTCTTTTAATAGCTGAGGAAAATGATTTTTTAAAAAATGTATGTCTTATCTAATGCCAAGAAGTTAGTCAGAGTCAGAGATCATTTACCAGGAACCAGACTATGTAAATACCCCGATCACTTTATCCTTATCTAGATCTTTCAACAAGCTCCTATGCTTTTGAATTCAATCCAGGAAAGTATATTTTAATCTCAGTTTAAGGTTTATAATTGTAATGTATCTATTTGCATCTTTATTCTGAGTGGCAGGATTTATTATCTTAGTTTTTTTGGTTTTTTGTGCATGAGTGTGTGTGCTGGGGATTGAACCTAGGGCCTTGCACATACTAGATAAGTGCTCTACCACTAAGCTACATCCCCATCCCACTATTGTCTTAATTCTATAAATGAGAAAATTGAAGCTCAAAATCACATAAAATAATCAATTTAAGTGGGTAAACTTGAACTCAAGCCTTCAGATTCCAGACTCAAGAGGAATTAAAACCCACCCTATCCCACCTCCCACCCTGCTGCCTTCATACAATACAGAGCTCAGTGATTTACTTGCCTTTTGCATCTGCCAATACAGCAGTGATACATCTTGGCTTGGACAATTGCCAAAGCCTGGGGTACAGGAAAAGAGAAGCTTCTGGAATGGGTGTGAAGGGGCTTCACAAATTCACAGGCTATGAAGTTTGGTAGAGAAAGCTGTGATTTGAGGGACATGGAAACTGGGAGTGGCTGGAGTGAATATAGCCCTTGAGCAGACAACACTGACCAACTATGCCTAGCCAGAAAAGTGGGGCAGAATTCACAAACACAAACATGACTGTCTAAGCAAAAAAAAAGTTTTAGGTACTGACTCATGATCTCTCCCATAACTAGTGGATTCTAATGCTGTAAACCTTGGAAAAAACCAACTCATTCAAAAACATGGAATATTTTAAATTAATTTCTCTTTTTATTAATTATTTGGGGGAGAGATGGACATGTTTTTCTTTTTTTTGTGTGAGGACAAAAGTTCAGAACTAGAAGACAGGGCTCATGCAGACAACCATATACTCAGAGATACCTTATTAACAAGAGAACATGAAAAACTGGATCAAACAGCTTCTAGATGACACAAAGAATAATAATCTAATATTAATTGGAATTAGTGAAAAATCAGAAGACAACATGAATAGCATGAAAACCCTAGAAGAAAACTTTTCAAATATGGGGAAAGAATTTAAGAGAAGTGAGGCATATAAACTCTCAAACAGTCATGATCAGAAAAGAACTTTCCCAGGACACGTTATAGTAAAAATCCCAAAAGTCCAACACAAGGACAGAATCTTAAATGCTATTATAAATATAAATCCATTAAACATCACTTATAAAGGTAATAACTTATAAATCACTTATAAATCCTGAAGAAAATAGGTATAGAAGGGCCTTATCTCTATCCGATAAAAGCAATTTATGCCAAACTTACTACCAACATCAAATTCAGTGGGGGAAAAACTCTAAAATCAGAATCAAGACAAGGATCTCCACTATGTCATCACTCCTATTCAACAGAATACTTGAAACATTAGCATGAAGAATTAGGCAAGAAAAAGAAATAAAAGGAATATGTTTAGGAAAGGAAGAAGTCAAACTATCTTTATTCTCAGACGACATGATACTTCACATAGAAAGTGAAAAAAATGTACCAAAAGACTCCTAGAACTAGTAAATTCACCAAGGTTGCAGAATACACAATCAATGCACAAAAGTCAGTACATCCTGTACACCAATAATGAACCTTCTGAGAAATTAGGAAAACAATACCATTCACAATAGTTTCAAAAAAAATTTCATACAGTGGTACCTTCATTCATAAACTTAATTCTCTCCATGATTCTGGTCACAATATGTGATATCCACAACTTAAAAGAGAAGGGGTTTAACTTAGCTCACAATTTCAGAATATTCGATACATGGTCAGTAGGATCCAAGGCAGAAATCTTATGATGGAAGGACGAGACAGAGCAAAGCTGTCTACTTCATGGTAGCCACAAAAAAGCAGAGGAAGAGTGCTCAGAAGCATGCTTTACTAATTTGCTAGGTTTTTATTAACCCAATAAAATTGACATGTCAGGATTAATGGTCATACCCAGTGACCTACTTCCTCCAACTAGGTCCCACCTCCAGAATTTCCACTGTCTCCCAGTAGTGCCATCAGTTCAGAACCAAGATTTCAACACATGACCTTTCAGGGGCACATTTACAAGCCAAACCACAACAAATATGGTGATTTTATAAGAAGAGAGAGTGACCCGAAGATACAACAGACACATGTAAGTCCTATCTCTCGCCGTGTGCTGTGGCAGGACTCTACCATCAAGAAGGCCACCACCAGATGGGAGTCCTTGAGCCTCCAGAACTGTGAGCTAAATAATCCTCTTTTCTTTACATGGTACTCAGCCTCAGGTATTTCATTGTAATGCAAATGGACTAAAATATGGAATCAAAGCTTCGCTGTAAAAGCTGAGTCCCTTTTTGGTCAACAAATATACTGCACAAACAAAAAATATTGTCCTTTCTCTAAAACGAAAAACAAAATACAGTCTTCAAATTCCAGTAGTAGATTTGTTAAGAGGGGTGCAGACTCATTTCATGACACAAAAGACCAGCTATCATTATGAATACCCCCAGCTGGGTGAGGTTTTCAGACATGTTGTGGTTGTATAACAGGCCAGCATTATCCACTGTTGTCCCATTGTTGCCCTTTCAAAACCGTGAGATGATATGGTGGGTTCAGCTCTTATTTAGCCAGAGTGCTCCAGTCCTCAAGAGCTCCGACTGAGCCAGCACTGTCAGACTTCGCATTTCTCATTTATCATGACAGAATTACAGAGTTGGGTTTGGTGAAGAGTGTGGACCTAAGGAAGTGACCTGACTTCCAACTCCTGTTCTACCACTTTCTAGCTCAGTCAACACCATTTATTAAATCTCTCTGAGCCTCAGAGTCACCACATACAAAATGTGAATTATAATAGAAATACCTGCACCGTATTTAGTGGACAGTGTTAATCAACAATTTTTAGCCATCGGTATTATTAAACCAAAGCATATTATTAATGGGAAGGCATATTTAAGCCATTGAAGCAATGGAGGGTAACTTTCTATTTTGAAAATTGTTGATGTAGTTTATCCTTGTTATCCTTTGATGGATCGTGTTTTCCTTTCTGCTGTGATATCCAGGAAGACTAGAACAAAACTCATGGTTTAACCACAATGATATTGCAGGACTAGACGTCCTCTGGATCCCGAAACTGGCTTTTCTCTTTTCTTGCATGTTATTTTATTGTTTTTATTTTTTCTGGTCCTAGGTTTTATTTCCATTTCATGGTACAAAGTCAGGTATGTGACTTGGTAGTTGAAGAGTCTCAACTTGGAGAATAGAGACGAAACATTTTGATTTCTTTCAATAGCTGCTCCCAAGTCTAATTATGCTCCATCAAATCATTCCATATTCTTTAACAGCATCTTAGGTAAATTACATAACCTCTTCATTTTCAGCCATTAAATTTTAGTCCAGTAAAATGTAAAACTTCAGTCTCCCATGTGATTTAAGACTACATCTTTTTTTTATTTTGTCCTCGGGCTCTTGCTCCTTCATTGTGTTGGGGTGGAGAAGGGGGAAAGGAGAACAGGGAAACTTGTCTGTATTTAAATGGCTGAGACTATCTCTTGTGTTATTAATTAGCCAACTCATGCTAGCCTTTGTTGACACCTGTAGTGTGACAGGTTTGTGCAGAACCTCATTGGAGCCCATTAAAAGTACCCTTGTACCCCTGCTGCCAAACTCTGTGAGCAGAAGATCTGACTCCAGGTCTATCTCTTCTCCCAACCTCTGCTCTTGCTCCATATTCAGCTCCCACTAAACACAGTGTGTGCGATATCCTCTTGTTGGTGGGTATCCTCACCACGTAGGGTGTAGGACAAGTAAACAGGACTAAGATAAACTAACGAGTGGCTTAAACCCACCTTCCTTCAATGCAGTATGTCCAGCTGTCCCATAGAAAAATCAAGCTCATTGTCAGGCCATGTGGTGGGCATGCAGCTGCTCCAGCTGGACCACAACATCTCCCACCTTCCATGTCTCTCCCTTTGATGTAGAAGTGGAAAAAGAATTCTGCTGTGGATATACAAGGATGAAAAAGAGACACTAGTCCCAATCTACATATTTAATTCTCTTGGTGTCTTCTTCATTACTTGATTTGATAGGAACTTGTACCCTTAATCCAAGCCAAGGAAATGGAGTAGCTGCCATGACTGATGGTACTTTCTTAGACTCTCCTTCCCTTCCCAGTCTTTTTCATAGTGGGCATTGTACTCAGTACGGATAACATCATCCTCTCCTGGCACTGAGGAAATTAGAGGGACTGTTAGTTGTTGTCATGGTGTTTAGGAAGCCTTCTGACACTTAATAAGCAGAGCGAGGGATTCCAGACCTCCTGCAATGAACAGGACAATTCCACACCAGAAAGAACCATCTAATGTAACATCTCATATAACTTTCTGCTGTCCTGTAAGATATTTTATAATTATCTGAACCTAGAACCTTATTTCACTTTATATAAAAAACACAAAGTCCCTTTCTTTAATTTTAATATACATTAAAATTTCCAAAAAATGCAGAATGTGTATACAATATAAACCATACTGGATTATACCATACGTGTTTCTTTTGGGAATTTACCAAGAACTGTTGACCATTCCGAATAATCACATCACTAATGGAAAGGCCTGTTGCACTGTTTAAGATTCCAGCAATCTGTATTTTATCTTCTCAACTGGCAAAAAGTCTAGGTATAGCTATAAATTTGCTTATTTATCCCATATTTGATTAAGTTAAGTAGAAAAACAAAGTGTCATTATGTCCAGCTTTATATTGGCTCACTTTTTAAAGAAATCCGTACATACTCATTGTAAGATCCAATCAATTGACTATTTCATCATATCCTGTAGTGTACCCAGAAGATACCTCCTAAAATGATTAGTTTTAAATCATAACCTGTCTTCCCTCTAAGTATATTATTTCTGTAATGAGAAAAATAACTAAGACAGAATTTGGTACCAGAGAAGTGGGGTGGTTGCTGTGACTGCACCTGACCATGTGGCTCAGAAGCCGTTGGAACTAGCTTGTGGGAAGAGTTTGGAAAGGTTTGGAAAGACCAGCAGCCCTGGAGTGCCACAAGCTGTGCTTTATGGGAGATTCTGGTCAGAGCTCCGAAGACCAGAATGCTGATAGAAATACTGCTGGTAAAGACTAGGCTCGGGAGCTTTCTGCTGGGAAGAAGGACAACATTGGCTATTGGACTCCAGATGATGTGTATTACGCCTTGGCAGAAAATGTGTCTGCATTTTGCTCATGTCCAGAGACTGCCTGAGACTGAGATTAAGGGAATGAGTCTGGCAGAAGAAATTTCAAGGCAGTCTAATGTTGAGGCCACAGCATGGCTGCTGTTGGGGGTTTTTAGTCAGATTTGTGTTGAGACCCAAAAGCAAAAAGCCCAACGGAATGATTTAAAATGTTTTGAGTTTGGCCAGAAAGGAAGCTCCAGTAAAGTTACAGTCTGCAAAGATGGAACACAGGAGAAAGTGGTCACTGAAAACACTAGCAAGAAAAAGCCAAGTATTTCAGAAAAGTACAATAGAAAGGATGGCCTGAGGACATCACAAGAACTAACAGGACTCCACCCTTTGCAGCCTCAAAATTGCAAAAGTGAAAGACTGCTTTGAGAGGAGAGCCCCAGAGCACCATGTTCCAGAATGGTGGTGCCCTAGGGAAGTTGTTCCTTGGGATTTAGTTCATGGGCACTTAACCCTTACTGCCAAGAGAGAAGGAGGTCTGGCTAGTGCTCCAGCTGGCAGCAGACCTTGGCATCACCCATGTGGCCCTGGTTTTAGATGCATCGAAAGTGCAAGAGCTGTGGGGTCAGGAAGGCTGCCATCCAGATTTCAGAAGAAGGCCTGGGAGGCCAGGCAGTGTGCCCCTGAGAGGGTGGTGTGTGGAGCTGTGAGTGTGAAGCCCAAGGTGCAGTGGGGACCCCAGAAGGTGAGAAGAGCCAGGAACTTGAGTCATCTGAAGAAAACTGCAAGGAGAAACCAAAGCCAGCCAAAGACAGAAGCCATGGCATCTACCACCACTGGAAGTGCTGAAAGAGTGGAGCCTCCTAAACCCTTTGGAGTTTACATCTTGACAAAAATTGCCTCAGATGGTGGGCATGAAACTTTAGGAATTAATGTTTTCCCTGTTGGATTTTGGATTTGCTTTGGTCCCATTCCTTTGTATCCTCCTATTTGTGCCTTTTGGAATGGTAATGTTTATCTTGTGCCACTGTATGTTGGAAGCGTTTAACTTTCTTTTCATTTGTATAGGAGCTCAAAGCTAAGAGTTTGACTTGAATCTCAGAGGAGAGGTTGGACTTGAACTTTTCAGCAATGCTGAAAATATTAGGACTTTGGCAACTCTTAGAGATGGACTAAAAGCGTGTTACATAAAATGTACATGAGTCTATGGGGGTCCAGGGGTGGAACGTTATTGCTTGTATCTAGATGCCCCCTCCACCAAACCTCAGGAAGTTATAGGTGGGGCTTTTTGGAGGTGGCTGAATCTAGGCTGTGTGATGCTGGGATTGATTCATGGTGCTATGCTAGGATTAAGGGTGGCCTAAGTGTACACAGTCTGGATAAGATATGAGGGACAGAAAGAAGGTTGTTGCTTGTAGCTTGCTGTCTTCTGCCTGCCATTAACTGTTTCTCCTCTGTGATGTCCCTCTCCCATGCTACCCTGCCTTGGAACCAGCCAACTATGAACTGAAACCTCTACAAACTGTGAGCTAAACAAACCTTTCTTTCTTTAACTTTGGGTGTCAGGTATTTTGTCTCAGCAATGAGGAAAGTAACCGAGACAGTGTTGTACCCAGGAAATACTGCCTAAAATGAATATTTTTAAATTATAACTTGCCTGGTGTCTAAGTATATTATTTCTATAAAGTTAGGCCATTGTATTGGGTTTTGGGGGAAAATATATATATATAATTGTATGATTGGGGTACAAAATGTTCCCCAAAATGCACATTGTACTGAAGGCTTGGTTGCCAGCTGACAGGCTTTTGGGAAATGATTGAATAAGGGGTAGAACTTAATCAAGTGGATCAATGCATCCATGAACTCATTAGCTGAATGGGATGTTAGAAAGTGAGACTTAGTTGGAAGAAGTAGGTCACTTGCAGTATGCCTATGATATTAAGGGTACATCTGGTTCCCAACTCCTCCCTCTCTGGCTTTTCCCGCACTCTCGGCTTCCTGGCCAGAGAGGTGGGTAGCTTTCATCTACCACACCCTTCTGCTAAGTCATTTGTGCCTCACCACAGGCCTAAAGCAATAGAGCTGGCCAACCATGGAGTGAAACCTGAAACTGAGTCAGATTAAAACATTTCTCCTTTATGTTGGTTTTCTCGAGTATTTTGTCACAGTGATGGAAAACTAACACCATAAGCGAGCTATTCTTACTATTAATTACATTTCATGATGCCAAATTGGTATGGCATAAGTCTGACGGCATGGATAGTCATTGACATAGACTGAGGGAGGAGTTCGAGAGGGTGCTAATGGGGCTTCTAAAGGGCTGGGTCTACTGTCACTTCCCTGTGGTAAGATTTTTGGCCCCTAATCTTACAGTATGTGGATGTGCTACTGTTTATTTAACTATAGTCCCTAAGACTACAAGGACAAGAAGAAAAGTCCAAAATCCAGGATAAGAAGAAAAGTACTACTCAGTGATTTGTTATATGTATAAACTAATAATGCTTATTATTATTAATTTATTGGTGATTTGGGGAAAGATATAGAGAATGTAGGACAGGAGGATGCCCTATATTTTACTTCTCACCAGTTCTAGCTCTATTCCTGTTTTATTTCAATTTTTCACCATGTAGGAAATTAATAACTAGTCCTAAATTATCACTTACTTTGATCCAGGTGTATTTAATTCAATTCAGTTTTATTTTACTTATTTTTTTAAATTTTATTTTAATGGTACATTTTAAGTGTACATAGTGATAACAGTCATCATAGGGGATTTGTAGCTGTACATGACATATCTTGTTGCTTCTCTTTTTCCCACTCCTCTCCCCTCCCTTCACCCACTCCTGCCTCCTTATTTACAAAAGCTTTGTTTCCATTTTTTCCTTCCATTTCTTATTTCTCTTGTCCTTCTATTCCTTTCCCCTCCACCTCCCTTGTTCCCTTTCCCATTTGGACATTTTCTTCCCTTTACCAATATAATAAATTTCAGTCTTTATTTACACTTTTGGTTTCTCACACCAGAGAAACAATGTGGTATTTACATGTGTATCCGATTTATTTCACTTAAGAGTATGATCTCAAGATGCATCCATTTACCTAGAAATAGCTCAAGCTTATTGTTCTTTATGGCAGAGTAGTACTCCACTCCATTGTATAAAAAAACCACATTTTCTTTATCCATTCCTTGGTTGATGGGCATTTGGACTGTTTCCAAGATGTAGCTATTACAAACTGTGCGGCTCTAAACATGGGTGTGCATATATTGCTGCAGTATGATGCTTTTAATTCTTTGGGGAAGACACCAAGAAAGGGAATAGTTTTATTTTAATTCTAGTTTGGATTCAATCAATTCAGTTCAACAAGGATATCTGTAGAGTCTGCATGACATAAGATACCACCCTGGGCCAGGAAGTCTTCTCTGGATGGACAAGATCACGTTGCCAGGTGGCCTCGGGTAGTCTGCAGTTGTGGGAGAGATGGGTAGAGCAGAATTCCTTAGAGGCAAGAAGGACTAACCATTGCAGGGGTGAAGAAGGTCACTATCAGCAACAGTGAGAATGAGTGAAGGAGACAAGGACAGGGCCATTTGGTGAAGGCCGAGCACCCTGATGAGGCAGTAACAAAGTCTTTCACCCATCTCAATCTTCTCCTGCCTTCTCTGGAAAGAGCGCCAGTTACGTTTACTTACTACCTCCGCTGCCCCTCGCATAATGGATTCTGAGACTTAAAGTTGAGTGAGCGCAGGCATGTAAAAGCCTAAGTTCTACATTTAAAATGTTATGGCAAGAGACTTGGACAACTTCTCAAAATGTTGTTTTTCTTTATTTTTTTCCCCCTGACTCTGTCATTAACTTGCCGAGAGCACGTGAAGAAGTCTAATGTCTGAGGTAAGCCTTCTAGTCTTTTTCTATAGCATGATCATGTCACACAAAATACATCAGAGATGACAAAATTGAGGCTTGTTTGCTACCACGCCTCATTCTGACATTTATACAGACATGCGTAATGAGCTTCAACTTCTTGTTCTTGCTGAGTTTTGAGTGGAAAATTGAAACAGTTCTTGCTACCGTGGTCTCTGTAAGATCTTGTACAGAATTCACTGTACACGTGTACTGTACAACCCAGGACAGGATGAGCAGACTACCCATCTAGGACATTTCTTGCTAGTTTTCTTCCAGTTTTCAGGACCAGTTTTCTCTTCCTAGCTGGACTCGGGGTGGAAAATTTGGCCATTAGGCAGGTATTTGAAAATTTAGATGCTAAGGTCAGCGTATCTGCATTGGAATCCTAAGTCTCGTCCTTCCTTCCCTGCTGTGTGATTTTGAGCATATTGATTTAACCCGTCAGGCTTGATTTCTTCATAAAATAAGGAACATAATAAATTCGTATTAAAGGGTCACTGTGGGTTTTAAAATGAACAAATCAAACATATATCCCAAGGCTTTGCATCTAATGAGTGACAACAGCAAATTGTATTAAATAGGTTGGGTTAGAAAAAGTCCCATTACAATGTTCAGAATTTGTCCTGGGTGGAAAGTTTCTTGTTTTACATAGCCCTTCCACAAAATTTTAAAACTTTTTTGAATCGATTTAATGAACTATGAATTTAATGGAAAGGCATCCTTGCTTTCTCCTGTACAAACCAAACCAAACCAAAAGGAAGCAGCAGAATGGAGCTGTATCCCCCTCATTCTGCTCTGTAGCCTGTCTCCCAGGCCCCGCACCTGAAAGGATCTTCCATGGCTGAAGTTGGGGCTGTCCATTCTGATGATTTTCTGTACATTCTAGAAAGATTCAGTAAAAATGAATCCCCTAAAATGCCACGAAGGAATAGTTGGTTTATCAAAGTGCTTTAATAAAAAGGTTATTTCCCCATAGATCGTTTGAAAGTTTTTCAGCCAGCCATTTACTCAAGATCATGCTGGAAAAATATTTCTCAGATAGGTTAAATCTCAGGCAAATAAAATGATCTTTATCCTTCTCTCTAAGGAATAAGAAATTGCAGTGTTCTAGAAGATTCCGGGCTACAGCCACAGCAGGAAATGATAGGAATTCTTGACATTTCAGAACTTTGATGTGGCAATTTCTCTGAACATTCTTTTAAAAGAGAGAGTGGGTCATGCTTGCTTAGGCAGCACATATACTAAAAGAAAGGGTGGGTTTAAAAAGAAAAAGACTATTTCATTGTTACACCTGAACTCTCTTTATCCAGTGGATTTACTGTAATTATCTAAATGATGCTAAGGAAGATGGTTTTCCCTCCAGTAAGGGCACAGCAAACTAATCATAACAGAAACATGAATGTAAATTGCTGTGGGATGGAAAATTGATGGTATTGTAACAAGTGGCAGCTGCCAGCAAAAGCCTTCGCTATCTTTTATAAACAGGGCTCTGGCTAAGTCGATCTGTCTTCTTCTGACCTGAGGTGTCTGGATTTAAGGGGACGGACCAGAGTTTTTGACAACCTTGAGTTTCCCAAGGATAGTGCAGGATACAAGCATTGCTTGCTGCCTACCATGATCTCAACTCTGACTGAAATCCATTGCCATATTTGGGCCTCCTTAATGTGCACTCTATTAAGAGAAATGTGTCCTAACAGCAACAGGCAGCAGCCCACAGGCAGGCGAGAGAGGAAGGGAGAGCAACAGAGGGAAAAAGAAAAAGGGGCAGACAATCAGAGAGACTGAGAAGAATATGCTGAGTCTCATGGGAAGACATGTAGAGATGAGACTTCCTTACTTGGAGATACAAAGAAAATAGAGAAAAAGATAGACCAGAGAAGGGAAAAAAGAAAGAGAATTCAACAAATAGAGAGGGAAAAACAATAGAAACCTGAAGTTAATAACTCTCTATCTATCTATCTATCTATCTATCTATCTATCTATCTGGATATATTTATATATAAAAGTGTGTATATGTGTGTGCATGTGTGTGTATTCAACCCACTCTCACATCAGAAAAATCTGCTGGCCAATGACCTGGTAAGATTCCCCACTCCCATTTCCCACAGTTTGGAGGTATTGATTTGGTTTGGAAATAGGACACAAGATACTAATAAGTTCGACTACAGCAACTCTCATTCAAAAACAGGCCTCTTGCCTCAATGTATCTAACAAAGGATAGAAAAAGTCCTTTTTACTTGGAAAACTAGCCAGGATTTTTAATTAGTTCATTATGTAAAGTTGACACTTTTCAGAATAAGTAAATTCTAGGTTAGCATTTCCTAGTTTCAGATTTTCCTTTAGTATCAACTCAAATTATGTCCCCTAAAAGGGATACTTCAGAAACCCAAGTGTCTGTCCTCTCTTTATCATTGATCTCCGCGGCTAACCCAATCCTTGCAGGAGAAGATGGGATTTTTTTTTAAAGAGCTGAGTGTTCTAGTACCTTATTTTTGCTAGGAATTTCATCTAACCTGGAGAAACACTAAGCTGCAACATCATTCTTTTGCCTAAAACATGGTGGGCTTGAAATAAAAGGAAGTACACAACGGGCTTTCTTTCTGTCTTTATTTTCATTTTTGGCAGGAAAGGGCTTAATTTTCTGGCATGAATTCCTTCCCTGGATCCACGCCCAGTGTCCTGGAAGGGTTTAGCTATCAATCCTCTCGAGTTTGATTGATCTGTCATTTTTTGATGCTGGAATAAGTTTGTTAGAGGAAATTTATGAACACATTACCCTAACTGGCAACAGCCTTGAGTGCTTCAGGATTTCCTGAAGAGACTCTCCAAGAACGTTCTGTGGCTTTTTGTTTTTCCTTAGGATGTGGTGTGATTTTCATGGTCTATTTGTTATAATGCTTCCCTGACGTAAAATACTCATACAGCATAAATAACTCCTCCCTGAAATACTTTGAATCTTTCCAATGTGGAAATCTGAGTTTAAGCTTTCTGCCTTAAATAAACTGTAGACAAAGTATCCAGTGAAAGAGACAGCAAGTTCCTATCAGATGAAAACAGTACTTTCTACTATATTTGTTCATTCTTAGCATGCCTAACTACACAGATTTGGTAGTTACATACTTTGATGTCATGTTGCTTATTATACAAAAATGAATTATTAGTATAATTTTTGTGGGCTTATGTCTTTCTCTTTTTATTGTCCCATTTAGTGCTTTTTGTTTTGAGTTTTATTTTGTGTGGTATTAATTTTGTCCCTTCTACATATTTTGGTAGCATTTACATGGCATCTCTCTGTCCATCCCTTTATTTTCAAACTCCCATTGTCACTCTGGTATAAGTGTATCTCTTATAAACAGCAAATAGTTTGGTTTTTATTGCTTTACATCAAGTTAGAATACCTTTTGTTGTTTTTTCTTTAAGACAATTTACTTTTAAATTCTTTTTTATTTTTCCTTTTTTGCACTCAATTTTTGTGGCAAAGTAGACATACGAAATTTACCATCTTAGCCATGTTCAAGTGTACAGTTTAGTGGCATTAAACTCATTCATAAAGTGCCACCGTTACCACCATCCATCTTCATGTTACGGTTTCTGCAATATAAACTTTCGAATTTAAGTTTCAACATTTTATTTTTAATGGCTAAAAAAAGGTAATACAGAATTACTTGTTGTTTTAAATTTTCTGTACGACTAGGTTGTATTTATAAGGTTTCTATACAAGTCTCTGCCTGGGCACCATATCACTCCTTCATCTGGAATCCAAGTTCCTGAAGATGAACTTCAAGGCATCACAATATTTTGGCTCCGGAGTGTTCGCCCACAGAATGGTTGTGTTGAAGGCTTGGTTGCAGATGGTCTTTTGGGAAGGGATTGGATCACTTCATTGATGATTAATTCACTGATAAAATCAAAATTTGAAGACATTATTGGAAAGTGATGGAAACAGGAGGTGGGGTCCAGTTGAAGAGAGTGAATAAAGGTGCATGACCTTGGAGACTTTATCTGGTCCCTGGCTCCTTCTTTTCTGAATATTTCCCTCTTTCTTCTTCCCCATTGCCATGAGGCAAGTAGCTTTCCTCCGCCATCCCTTCTGCCGTAATGTTTCTGCCTCATCACAGGTCTAAAGAAATGCGGTTGAATGACCATGGACTAAAACTTCTCAAACCATGAGCAAAAATAAGTCTTTCCTCTTTTAAACTGTTTTTCTGAGGTATTTGGCCACAATGATGAAAATCTCACCAATATACTCCGTACCTCTTTTCCTCTGGTAAGAATGAAACTTGATACCCATTAATAACTACCTATTTCTCTCTCTCCCAAAACCTTGGCAAACATCATTTTACTTTCTATGATTTCAACCACTCTAATGATCTCATATACATGAAATCAAATAGTATTTGTCTTTTGAGTTTATTTCACTAAGCATAATGTCCTCAAGGGTCATCTGTGTTGTAGTATATGCCAGAATTTCCTTCCTTTGTAGGGTTAGATAATATTTCATTATACATAAATACAACATTATGTTAGTCAAATCAGCCCATGAAAGGGCAGAAACACCATGGTAGAAGGATGTGGCAGAGGAAAGCTACAAACCAAGAAGCAGAGAGAGTAAGAACTGAGAAGAAGGAGCCTGGTTCAAGATATCCGTACCTTACCCATTCCCTCTATCTGGGCTCCACCTCCTAAATTTTCACTACCTTCCAGTAATGCCATCAAATTATGATCTCATCAATGAGTTGACTCAGTAATGAAGTTAGAGAACTCACAAACCAGTTTACTTCTGAAAGCCCCACCTCTGAACACATGACTTTAGGGGAACATTTTAGTTGTAAACTATACAGACATATTGGTTACGCATTCATCCATGAATGGTTGCGTCCACATTTTAGCTATTTTACATAATGCTGCTATAAACATGGGTATATAAATATCTGTTCAAGACTTTGCTTTCAATTCACTGGGTATCTACCCAGGAATGGAATGACAGGGTCATAAAAATATCTATACTTTAAAAATGGCATTTAACTCATTCATATTTATTAATCTGGATATATTGCTTCCACTTCATTTCATATTTTACATCAATTTATTTACTGATATACAAGCAACTATTTTGCTCACTTTCTGGTTGCTTCCCAGACATAGGGTCTTTGCAAACTGCAGATGAGTTGTAGCTATACCCATGGTGGTTGCGCACCTTTTGATGCTGTGACTTGAAGAATACTTGTCCTGAAGTTAACAATGGCAGGATTTGGTAAAGCCTCCTGATAGTGATTCCCAATTGGGTTGTGCTTAGTTGTGATGGAATTTAACATGATAAAGATGTTTTGGACTTGGAATCAGGCTTGATTCTGAATTGGCAGCCACCCTCTCCTACACACACACACACACACACTTGCTGTGACCTTGGATATTTCATTAACCCCTGCAGTCACTAATTTCCTCATTTATAAAAATACTGGTGTGATCTTGACTGAAGGGATTAACAGGAGCAACATGGAAAGCACTTACTGGGCTTAGTGCAGAGTCTGAATGATGTCTACATAAAAATAAAATACCTCTCTTGGTTTGTGGTTGTTTCTTTTTCAGAGCTGGGGTCTGGTTGGTATGCAGGAAAAGAAGAAGGCATGTAAGCTATGTTATCTGTTTGTCATCACAAGAGGAGCCAAGTGGCAGGCCACAGGCAGAAGCACCTCCGGAGCACCAGAGCAGAGCACCGCACCGGGCGTGGGCCTTGGAATTCCACAGTGAAGATAAGGAAATGCCAAGGGTGGGGGCTGCTAAGTGGCTTGGGCTTCTGATGCTGGGAGGAGAGATGAGAAGGGATTGTGGTTTCCAGAGCCACCAAATAAGGAGGGACATCGTCTTTCTCCACTTCAGCCAAGTGTGAATGTCAGCAAGCAGAGCAACTTAATCTATATCATCTCAGTACCTGCTAAATAAGGTTTTTAAAGGACCAAGGGAAAGCACCCAGTGGCAAAGCTAAGTAGTATCATTAGGAAATGCTTACACAAATGAATCGAGTATGTCCCCCTTTTAGAATTTCTAACCTCTCATTAAAAAGCAAAACAAAACTTTTCCTTATTTTGCCATACATAATTTACTTAGAAAAGACAACAGTTGTCCTTTGGCAGCAGAAATTGCTTTAAACATCCCAAAGTTCCTGTGACCCCAGCCTCCTCCCTCGCCCTGCCCAGTGCTTTTAGTCCAAGTTGGTGGTTCAGAACTGTGAAACCAACCCAAACCAGCTCCCCAGGGAGCCCTTCAGTTGTGCCTCCAGAGGCCATTTCCTTGCCAAACATTCTTGCTCAGTGAGAGGAGGTTCTCAGCCCCTGGTAAACAATCCCCAGCTTGGGCACAGCCAAGAAGGGTGCCTGTCCCTCTTCACAAACTCCACCGAGTCCAGAGCTGAGTCCAACCCCAGAGGCGTCAGTCTGCTCTGTAAATTCTTTTGTGAAACTTGAGAGCCTAGTCTCCAAAAGAGAGCAAAGATCTTGGAGGGGTTACAGTTTTCCTCCTTCTGAAAAGATCTGCTTATGTTGGCAGCAGAGGAGTATGTTTTCCAAATAGGCTCTTCTCTCTCTCTGTGAATTCAGTTGAGAAAGCAGTGCCAGGCTCCTTCTAAGTGGGAGAGGTCAGATCACCTCCCTACAGGTCTACACAGGAAAAAGATGACATGCCTGCAGGGAGTTTCTAGTTAAAACGGTCTCAGCCTCTTTCTCGGCTGGTCACCGTTAGAGGGGGCTGGCTCCACTTACTGGAGGCTGGGACGCTAAGGGGCCCTCAGCTTTGAGGTGGAGTCTTGGGTGGGGGTGGGGAGAAGGGATCAAAAGAATTCTAGAAAAGAAAGACAAAGAAAAAAGAAAGAAGAGGGAAAAAATCGTGCAGTTCCACCACCACTCTGGTACCCTTCTCCTCCATCAACCTCTAGGGTCATTTTTATTTTACTCGTATTTTAGCCATTTCTTAATATATATGTTTCCTTAATACTGGAATTTGGGAAAGAGGTAATAAGCGACCAGCTGATAGACTCTCGGAAAATCATCTTTCTAATACGAGGTGTCATTTTGGTGACATGAAAGGAGATAAAATGAAGAAAGTGGCTCTTGCCTTATTGTAAAATTCAGCGTCACCATTCGCATTCTGTTGTAAAGTGGGGGCTAACGGGTGTGGAAGGGGTGGCCCAGCCCGTGTGTGCTGACTGGTGTTCATGTTTCCAGACCCTCATCAGAAGCGTCCTCATGCCATGTCCAGTTCCATGGTGGTGGGTGGCGAGAAATCAGTCATGGGTAAGCCATTCTGGACAAGTGTGTCTCCTCTTTTCCCATACTTTTGCCCAGCTAGTCTGCACCGAATCCAACACAGCTGAGACAGCACCGCCCACAGGAGCCTCATTCTGTGGCGTTCGTTCCTGCGGCTCCGGGAAGCCTCCAGGAAATGCTGACTGTTGGGACGCTACGCCAGCAGACTGGCCGCTCCCTGGCTTCTGTCCTCTCCCTCTGACCCCACGCTGGGGCTGCTTCAGTCTTCCTTTGGTTTTCATTAAACACACATTTCTGGACTACCTACTTCTATCAGGCTGCTCTAAGGGCTTGGTGTACATCAGATAGAGGAACAAACCTTTCTTGTTTAATAGAACTTACATCATAGTGTTCCTGGGAACTCTACAGTCAATTGTTTTGCTGAAACGTTTTCTTCATTTTTAAGTTTGGAAATGTACAAAGAGTTGAAGGAATAGCACAATGAGCACCTATATGCTCTTCATCTGGATTTACCAACCGTTATTTTCCAGTTGTATGCTCTCTCTCCACACACATACTATTTTTTATTTTTATTTTTGCTGAACCATTTGAAAGCACAATACATCATTCCTAAATACTTCAGAAATCAAGAATACATTTCCTAAGAATGAGAACATTCTCCTGTATCCACAAAACCATTATCTTACATAAGAAAAGTATCATTAAGTCAATCAGACTGTCTAAAATACCACCCATATTTCTCCAGTCTCTGTGCCTAAAGTGACAGGATCCAACCAAGGTACATGCTCTCCAGTTGCTTTTTTTTTTTTTTTTTTGTGGTGCCGGGGATCAAACTCAGGGCCTTGTGCTTGCAAGGCAAGCACTCTAATCACTGAGCTAAATCCCCAGCCCCTTCTCCAGTTGCTTTTAAATAGAACAATCCCTTGCTTCTTTTCGTTTCATGTTTCTAGTTATAGACACTTTTGAAGAGCCTAAGCTAGTTATTTTGTTGAATGCCCTACGTTCTGGATCTCTCTGAATGTTGCCTTATTGTTGGATTCAGGTTAAGCATTTTGGGCAAGAATTTTAAGTAAGTGATGGTGTGTTTTCTTACGGCCACACTTCAGGAAATCAGGAACTACATGTCAATTTGTCCAACAAGAACAAGCTAAAGAAACACATGCTGAATGAGTAAATTACATACATACATACATATACATACATGTATAACCTCTTCGGGGATCACTTGTTCTGATGTCTATAATTAGGGCACTGGGCTAGACCACATTAAAGTCCTTTTTACCTTCCAAAAGTAAAAGCTTGACAATATCTACTTACAAAAAAGATTTTTAACCAGTGGAAGAGGACAGTTCATGAGGGTTAAAATATCAAGAACTTCGATTTTGGCTCCTCCCCACCTTGACTAGCCAAAGTACTTCTTGATATACGTTTTTCATGATGATGCTTTTACAATGAGACAAATGGACTAAACGGCAAAGATTTAGGTGAACCCTAAGAAACTTGCATTGTAGCGAGATTCTAAGCATCAGGATGTTGGCAAAAGGAAGTGTTAAATTGAGAGGACCCTACCTGCCTGCGCTAGGCCCTTCCTGATAGCAAAGGAATGAATCCATCCAGCACCCACTCAGTGTTTCCTGGCCCTAAGCTTCTTGCCAAATAACTTATAGTTAAGATGTCTTGAACCATTTTGTCTCTTATTAAGAAACTCCAAACTACATCAAGAGAAATTTTTTTCCCAATACTCCTTGAAGTCAGAAATTGCATTTTAAAAATAATTCTCCCCTCCTCTAATAAATGGCTAAAAATGTTAAATGGATTTTCTTTTATGTTTGCAGTCACAGAAGCACTTATCGCCCATCCCAAGTGGATTTCCTATGTAACTGGGTGTGAAGTAATTCCAAAGTTGCATCAAAACCTTTTCAGAGTGTTGCTATGACAATCGGATTTCTTTTTAAAAAACTGCTTCAGTGCCAACTATCTATCATCCACTGTCCATTCAGTGAAATTTCATCTCATGAATTAAATTTGGCCTTTCAGAAAGTTGAGGGAGAATTATTACGTGTTCACACCTAACCGATTCTCTCCCACACACCCATTCTTCTTGAATCTGCGCTAGACGTCCAGCCACCCTTATCAGAAGCTCGGAATGTTGAGTGTCAAAGGCTACACCTAAGACTGTGAGGAGCAGTGGAGGGGCCTAAACAATAACCTATTGTTTGGTGGAAATAAGAATTTTGAAAGTCACGAACAGCCCTTTCTGACCACTTATTGGAAAAGGGAGAGCTTTCGAAAGGATTCTCAGAGGAGGAAGACAAGGGAGAAGGCCTTATCAAAAGCTGTGATCTCGGGGTCAGTTAGAAGACTTGGGAAGTTTGGTGAGTACATTCGAAATTGCCATTGCTTTGATATGATTTGGGTTCCAAGTTGATCTTGAAATGTCTACTCATGTTAATAGAAGGTGTGATATTTTTATGTTTATCAAATGGGGGCGTGTCTTTAATACAGCTGAAATACACCAGGCTGTTGAACACTTTATAGACCGTTTCTGATTTTAGAGGGTATGGAGAATCTGCTTTGGCAACTGCAAATGGTGCAGCAGTTCTGAATGTTTATTCCTACCTTTTGATTAATTTTGAAGCCTCTATAAAACCTTAGGGGCCTGGAAATCATTTTGTCCAAAGCTCCTATTTATAACTTCAGGATTTAAAATGTAAGAGATGAGAGGACTTACACAAGTGGACACTGCAGAGCCGAGTTTAGAGGCCGAATTCCCTGACCCCTTTCTCTTACGCCCCTCAGACGCACACACAGTTGCTGCCTGCCCTCCCTTCCTTGGTTTGCAGCACAAGGAACATGTTACATCGTCCGCAATATTTCCTTCACTACTTCAGTAAAACTGTGTAAACTCCAAGACAACAAGAGTGTCTGTTTCTTGTGAGTGATTGTATGTCTCAGTTCTAGAAAAGTAGCACACAATAAGGTTTAATAAATATTGATTTTTGTTTTGGTGCAGGGGATGGAATTTAGGGTTTGGAGCTTGCTAGACAAGTGCTCCACAACCAAGCTATATCCTCAGGTTTTTAAAAATGTGGTATTGGGTATTGAACCCAGGGCCTTTGCACTGAGCTGTATCCCAGCCCTTTTTATTTTTTATTGTAAGACAGTCTTGCTAAACTGCAAAATTGCCCGAACTGGGCTGAAATCTGCAAGCCTCTTGCCTCAGGCTCCCAGACTGCTGGGATTACAGGTTATGCACCACCACACTCAGCCTGAGTGGGTAAATTTTGTGTGTGTTTATATTCCAGCCTTAGTAAAGGTAGAATAAGGATTGCTGAACTACTGCTTCAAGAATATACACATATAAAATGTATTTACATGCATATTCATTTAAATTTATATCCTGGAATGATATTTTCAATGCTGGGTGAAAATTAGAACCAACCAGAAAATTTTTTTAAATACCAATACCAAATCTCTAGAGATTTGGCTTTCGTTAACCTGGTGTGAGTCTTGGATGTGAACTTTTTTTAAAAAACAAAGCTTCACAGCTGGATTCTAAAATGCACCCAGCCTTAGGAAATGTTATTTGAATCTTGGAACTCCTAACTGGGAAATTGCACTTGTTAGGGTTAGTTAGCATTTGAAAGATTTTAATAAGCTTCTCCCACTCCACAGGAGGCAACCCCCAAGCACTTAGCCTCTGATTAGTACTAGAGGAGTGTTAATTACCATTAGGAATGGTACCAAGTATTTCTCATTAAAGGAGGATTGAGATCTGTGCTTTGGCTAGAAAAGATTATGAGAATCCTACTGTGTCTCAACTAAATATTTATTTAGCCCTACTATGTGTTAGGTACTTTTCTATGTTTTTTAAAAGCCTATAGTGAGTGGTGGGAGTCTCAGATCTTGTGTTAGCCACACAGGAAGGTGAGCTGAAATCAGTTATTGGAATGTAGTTTCATTTGCTCCAAGTAAAGCATTTTTGCTGCACAGAGGGCTGGGCTTTGTTGAGTTTACAGAACAACTCATGGGATTGTGCCTGTTGGCTCATATGAATTAATATGTATGGCCAAATTCATACTGAGACATTCTTTACTGTAATAGAGCACCTGCTATAAGGTCTGGGAGTGAGATCTATAGTCTTCACCTATCTCTAGTGTCTGGAGGCCTCCAATATTGCAAAAAAGAACTTCCCAGTGTGGGCAGCCCAATTGTCTCAGAGCAGTTTTCGTGAACTTCCAATGCAGAGCCCTGGGTAGAAGCAGTTTAATCTCGATTCTGCTCTTTGAGAGGAAATGAAGGCAGATGCTACATTTCTATCTCAACAGCCCCAGATACTTTTCTGCTTTTCAAATATATGATTTCATTTCTAGTTGGCAAGTCAGGGAGAACAACATTAAAGCTTGTTTGCTTCAGGTTTATGATTCCCTTTGGCATTTTCAAACATGTAACTGAGCCATGCTGGGCTGTAAGGATGCTTGGATTCCTGGGCGGACGAAGTCAGCCACATCTCTGAGCCAAGGAAGGTGAGCAGCCGCTGGGACTGGCAAGACTCTTAAGAGGGACGGCAAAACGAGCCATCATAAGGGCAACAGTGAAACAAGGCATTCTCCAAGTCAGAATCTGGCTGCAGTCCTTGGGGCTCTTCCCTTTTAGTATTGAGTTGGGTGTTTTAAGGACAAGGACCGTTACTAACAATAAAATTTTATGTGCTACAAGTGCCTTCAATTGTAGCAAATAAAAGTGACCATTGTGAAAAACAGTCTACATCCTTCACAATGGGAGCATGTTTAAATAAGAAATTCTGTGTTCATACATGAAAATCATCTAGTTCTTTAAAATAATGAATAGATTTGTTGTACTGATAGAAGACATCTCCAAGACATATCTATCAAGGAAGATCTCAGTTAAGCAACATTCTGTCTGTATTATTTTAGTCTTAAACAAGAAAGTATTTATATATATAGTTAAAATGTAGTAAGAAAGCGATAAGCCTGAGGAGAAGTCCAATGTCTGGTATTTCCTGTTTTACACAGAAAGAGAAAATTGCCTTTGGAGCTGAGTTATGGCATATGAACTCAGGCAGTGTCTCGGTACCATTTTCAATTCCTGGGTGTCAACAATAGATGCTGCAAGCCCTACTTTTCTACCTTTTACTTTCTCCAGCTATAAATGGGCTTATAATTCTGATTACTTGTCACTTCACCCATAAAAATGCAGATAGCATTTTGAGAGGATGAGGAAAGACTTGTGAGGTAAGGCCGGCAAGGCACACGGCTCATCATCTTGCTCACGCTGGTAATGGATGGTTGATACTGTTTGCTAAATGATTGGAGACTCGACAAGGGGCTTTGTGGTTTTCATTTATTTTGGCGAGGAAAGGTTATGCTCAGGTCGAAAGTATAATGAATGTAAATACAGAAATTTCAGAATTTATCCACTTGGTAAACTTTTGTGGGAAGGAATTTCTCAAAATAAATGACAAAGGACTTCTAGTTGATGGTTCTCAATTTTACGAATTCATGAACAAGAATTATTTTAAAAATACAATTTGTTTAACGTGTTGTTGTGGTGGTAAATGTATCTAGAACCTGTTTTTGAAAAGCTGATTCTCTCATGTTTTTTGTCAAACCTGATCAACATGAGAAAAGGTTGCCCTGGTAGTGATTTTGCTGGCCCTGAACATAGCCAAGCTCATACCTTTCTTTAAGTTCAACCCTTTCCTTTACTTCTCCTTCAAGTGTTAATCTTTGAAAAACTTTGTTCAAGTCTTACTGGAGCCTCTTGTGTAGAATTGACCAGCTTGGAGGGGATAATTAAATAACTGGACAGAGGATGGAGTTTGGCTAGCCTTCTTACATGTTTTGCACCCTTTCAAGAGTTCTGAGGACTCAAGACCCTTTCACAGTTTTGTTTGGGCTTCGAGTGAGTCTGGGTAGGAAGTACTCTAGGAAACCTGATCTGGACTTGATGATTTTGTTTTTGATGGATGGAGTCAACACTCAACGTAGCATCCACCATCTCACTGTATTTGCAGCAAGTTACCTAACATTGCAGTGTCTCAGTGTCCCCTCTGTAAAACGAGACCCTCGGTCTTACTCAAACTAAGGGGACAAGCAACTCTGAGATTCCATGTGTAAGATCATTAAACAATCCATAGCCCTTCCTCGAATTTTCTCGTACTCCCTCAGTTTGGGTCAGGACTGGAACAAAAGAGCATAAGAAATGAATGGTAGGGAAATCGTACATGGTTGCTTCTTACTTCAAGAGACCAGAGGAAATAAGGTTAGCTGTGTCCACCTCAAAGAAAAGACTAGATTTACTTTAATTATTCACCCTCCTTTCAGGATAGAACATTAAAAAGGCAAAGACATGATTATAGGGGTTACTGGAAGGATCCTTCTTCATTGATGTTTTGGTTTTAGGTGTCAATGTCTCCTTCTGAAAGTTCCAGAAACACCATCCACTGGCTGATTTCTTCAAGAGGGTAATGAGAATGGCAGCCATGTTTATTGAGTTGTGTGTTTGAGGAGTGATAGACACAGAAAGGTCAAGATAACATCTTAATTAACATTCCTCTCCTCTAGTATTATTCTTCTCTCACTCTTGTCTCTTTTATTTTTCTGAAAAAGATAAGATTTTAAACGGCTTTGAAGACAGAAACCTCAGTTTCTCCTTGAACTAGAAAAAGACCTAAATACTTTTCATTTATTACCTCAGAGATTAAAAATCAGAAACAGAGGTCTCTTTCGCCCCTCTCCAAAGTGAAGTTCATCACCACTCTGGGTACGTGTCTTAAATCTTGTATCAGAATCACCCTGGTGCTTTGAAATAGCCAGATCTCTAGGTCTTAACATTAATCAACCCAGAATTCCCTGGAGTGTGACTTGGAGATCTACATTTGTATGCGTGTGTGTGTGTGCATGGATGTGTGTGTTGCTAAGGATCTCAGGGCTTCACACATGGTAAGCAAGTGCTGTACCACTGAGCTATATTCCCAACCCTAAATTGACACTTTTAACAAGCTCCCATGAGGGGTTCATTTCTCCATAGCACTTGCGACCTGTATCTCAATGACCTAATCAAGGTCATGCTATTGCTAATAACTGGTCTTATATAATCTATCTGTGGACCACTCTGATCCCTTTTAAAGAAAAAATACTGCAGTTAGTCTGCTGCTTTAGAACACAGTATATGTGTCATGTGCTAATTATGACCAGTGATGCCATAAAATAAAAGTGCATTACTGAATGCCTTCAGTTTCTCATAATGATGGTAAGGTGGCATGTCATGGGGCCATTTTAGCCCCAGACATCACTCCAGAGAATTCCAAACAGATATAGACAAGTGCCATCGGGACCCAGCTCCTTTCCGCTCAAGCTGTTTACTCACGGGAATAGGATGTCCTGAAGTAACACTTCCCCCAAGTGAAGTGTTGATAAGTCCGGTTATCAGAAAGATATTACTGGGAGTGTGATATGCAGGCCATTCACATTTTCTTGATAGGTCAGTCATATGAAGGCTGACAAAGAAGGAAAAAGTGCAGAGATGTGGTGCAATCTCAAGAGACAGCTGTCCCCTGGCTTCTCGATAAATAGGATGACTCGCATTGCTGAGCGGTGTGGTCACTACCAAAGGAATGGCCCTCTCACATTTCTTCCTGATTCACATATTCGGTGGGGCAAGCTCGTCATCCCCTCCCTCTTGGGCTTCCCAGACATTGAGTCTGGAATGAAAATTCACCTGCCTCTGAGCTGGCCACTGGTGGGGGAAGGGGTGTTACTTGGGTTCCCAGGTTGGAAGATTATCTCACCCAGCCTAAACTATATAAGCTGCCCGGGGTGGAGAAGTACAGCAGGGAGGACTCCAGGGCTTCATTCCACAGGAGAAAAACACACAGACACACAATCACCAAAATGATGGTGCTGAAAGTAGAGGACCTGGTACGTAAGACACATTATTTTTCCACAGTGAAAACTGATTCATCTTGGTTTTTATTTGTAAGTTGAAATGCACTTTTCTTTCAGGCAAAATGTCATGCATGGAAAAAGTTGGTTTATGTGATGAAAATAGTGAAATTGAAAAAAAAAATGGAGCTGCCAGTAATGATTTCTACGCATATTTCCTCCTGATTATTTTCTCCTTTGGTTTTATTACCATAGTGTAGAGTCGAATGTAGTCATCAAAATGCCTTAGGGTAGATGATGTTTTAGTGCAAGAATACATGGCTGGAAACTTTGCAACTCAAGGCTAAGAGTTATCAAAATTACTTAAAATGAAAGAATCTTAAGTAAGCAGAGGAAAGTTCGTAAATTTCCTTGGAGAAAAACGATTATGTGGATTAAAAGGCGATTTAAGTGTACCAACCTGACCTAAGCCTTGATTCAACTGAGAGGGAAGGACAAGCACTGAGGACAATGCTGGATGTCTGTAGCCACGTGTCGCAGCCTGAGCTCTGAAAGCACACTGCACAGAGGTGCTTTCACTAGGGAGGGAAGACCAAGGGCATCCTGCAGCATCCCCCGAACAGGCACGGCTGCTCCTAACCCTGCTGTCTTCCCTGGTAGGTAACGGGGAAGAAGAACAGCAATGGGGAGGCGAGGGAATTTCTTCCCGACGATTTCCGAGATGGAGAATACGAAGCTGCTGTTACTCTGGAGAAGCAAGAGGATCTGAAGACTCTTCCCGGCCACCACATGAGCCTGGCGGAGCAGCAGTGGAAAAGTGAGAAAGAGAGAGAGGCAGAGGTAAGAACCTTACATGGAATCTATTAATGAGAAGTTGGGGTTGGAGTGGGTGATGGATGTGACCGGGAAGGAGAGAAAAGAGGAAAAAAAAAAGAAAAGAACCATTCCAAAATGTGTTTCTTTACCAAATTATAACCCATAAAGCGGCAGAGGCAGTGTATCTAGAATAGGTTTGGGGGAATAATTCTTAGACAAGACCATGACCTCTAGATTTTCCATCAATGGTTTAATGTGCTACGACCAAGTTTTGATTGAAAGAAAAACTTGAAAAGATAATTATGTCTAGTGAACTTCTAATGCCATAGACTATCTACTTAATACCAAACAAAAGACCTCTTTCTTAATAACATGGTTTTCATCCCAAGGATCATTGTTAGACTGTGTCTGTCACTGGTGCTGATCTAACCTGTGTTGCTGAATGAATTTTCATTACTTACTGACACAGATACAGTGTGTACTACTTAGCTGTGTTTCCTGGACAACCTATTTCAGAGACCCTAAATAGTGGGCCACCTGAAAGAATGGCGTTGATATTTCACAGCTCGACACATATTATTATATTCTTTTCAGTTAAAAAATTAAAATTTTGAGCATGATAAAGAATTCTACAAAACTCAGGGGCTTGTTTATGACATTAATTTCAAAATCGTAATTTACACACTAGATGGTATCTCTAATTAGTCAAGAGCTGATTCCATAAGCAAAGGAAGGAAATATGAAGGCACTTAGCTGAAAATTAGATCTCCGAATATTTGAATATGAAATCACTAAACTGAAATCCAAGGTTTATTTTGAAGAATTTATTTTTTTGCTCAAACTGTTCACATACTTATCTCAGACCTTGCAGATTTTGTTTACACACTACCAGAATGCATCAGTAGAACTCACTATATTTCTAAAATCAAATTTCTTTTTTAGCTCAAAAAGAAAAAACTAGAACAAAGATCAAAGCTTGAAAATTTAGAAGACCTTGAAATGATCATTCAACTGAAGAAAAGGAAAAAATACAGGAAAACTAAAGTTCCAGTTGCAAAGGAACCAGAACCTCAAATTATTGTAAGGATTATTTGACTTTGCAGCATTACACATCAAGTGGTGTGCTACCAGGGAACAACTATTGGTGGCGGGTTGGATTGAATGTTGGAAAGCTCACAGTAATTCTCATACTATTTGGGGGGCTTTAGACAGAACCTGTGGACGTGCCTCAGTTCCTGAAGGCTGCTCTGGAGAATAAACTACCAGTAGTCGAGAAATTCTTGTCAGACAAGAACAATCCAGATGTCTGTGATGAGGTAAGGCTTATACAAAATACTCCATAATCAAGCTCATTAATTCTGTGTTCCTATGCTGTACCGCAGCCTTGTGATTATGGTGCCAAAGTCTTTCTACCTGAAACAGCTTCCCAGCTGTTGCCACATATGCCAGAAGCATAACAAGCGAGTGCAGTGATCCTCCCAACACCCCACCTAATTCTGATTAGTGCAATGGATTACATTTTTTTTTGGTACACATATAATTCTGGATGATTTTTTTCTTTTGCCTGGAACTTCTTAGATTCTTGGGATAGAATTTTAATAAGGCAAGGCTAAAAAGCTATTTTGGGAGAAATAGAATGTTAGCACCATCTTTGGATTCAAACACATTAGCAGTAGGCAGGGAATCTAAAGATCGGAGTTTAAGTTTTGGATCTACCACTACTTGGCTATTTGATTTTGAACAGCTCATTTGCATTCTCTCAGCCTCAGTTTCCTTTTCTGCAAACATAAGTCATGGAGTGAAATAATGTTCTAAGTTATTTCTGTTCTAATAGTCTATTAACTCATTCATATGAAGCCAATTTGCTAAAAGTCATTAATCTTTTGGTATGCTTGCCCTCATTAACTGACATAGGGGATCACGCCAAAAGTGAGTCTCTCATTCTCTTAAAAATGAATCAATGAATTTTGATAGCAACCTAGCAACACTTCCAGGGGGCAGAACACTGGATGTGTATGGCAAATTCTTCATGAATAAGGATGGTACAAAATACAAGAAAGAGAAATGTGAGCATTTGTGTAGTTGTAAAGTTTTAAATCCACATTCCTCTGTAGACCTTTGAGCCCTTACAAATGTTGGGACAGGAAGCTCAAGCCATAGTTGCAAGATAATTACCATAAATCTGCAATTCTTGTTGATATTGACATTGCTAGTTCGTAAAGAAGCGCTTGAGTTTCTATCAGTTAGGTCATAAGACTCCCCAGTATCATACCTTTTAAAGGATTATGGACACTTATATATGTATTGCTATCTTTTAAAAAAATCTCTGACAGTATAAACGGACAGCCCTTCACCGAGCATGCTTGGAAGGACATTTGGCAATTGTGGAGAAGTTAATAGAAGCCGGAGCCCAGATCGAATTCCGTGATATGGTAAATATATTTCTTTGCTTGGAGATGAGTCAAAATAAATAGGCTATATGAAGCTCTAGAAATCCTACAGTGAAACACTGGACTGATTGGATTGAAATCGATCTGAGAGAACTAGGTAAAAGCTCATTTCTCCATACAAAGGAAAATTGGGAGATGGGACCAGGTCATGTGGAAAATATTTCTCATACATACTGAAAAGGAAAGGAGAGTTCCAGAAGAGAGAAGTGAAAGCTGTGGAACAGAATTCAATAAACTCATCAAAGAATTGGGTCATTATGAAGTCAGTAGCATTATTCAGAAGTAAGACAGTAAACACTTGCCTTTCAGCACCCTTGCCTTCCATTAGGCACAGCAACCTGCTCTTGGCCCCTTGGCTGCCAACAGTGGATACGAATATTTTAGCAGCACATTTTATATGTTAGATGCCAAATGCCATCAATGAGATTTGGAGCTAGACTGCATACTAAATGAATTGCATCTAAGGAAAATAACTGCTGTTCAGACCTTAATAATTCAACCACTGTTGATTTCTACAAAGACCAGTATATAGCATATTTTATGAATTGAAGATTGAGCTGGGAAAATGCTTCATTTATTTAAATGCAGCTCAATATGACTTCATAGCAAAGTGGAAAAGGGATAGCAAAAAAAAATTCCAGAGGACTTGGCCAAAACTGAACCCCAAACACATTGGAGAAAACAAAAGAACAAATACTAATAAAAATTGCATGGGGAGGCACCAAAAACCTTGAGCGAGGGACTTAAGAAGGCTGGAGCGGGATACACTAAGTAGAGCGGTGAGTCCTTGAGTCCGTGGAGTGCTCGGGGACTATGGGAGTGGCGGCTGAAGTACCAAGGCGCTCAGCGCAGGGAGAAATGGGTGAAGAGCAGCAGGGATGCTAGTGAGGCCTTCGATCCAGATTAAGAGTGTTTTGAAAAGGACTGCTTTTATTCTGCCAGAAACTTTAAATGTACATGTTTAGAACTTTTGAATATACTTGGAAAAAGAGTTTAACAATGAGTTTGAATATCTATTTTCCTCTAGCTATGCGTCCTTGGGCAAAATGTGCATAGTAACACCGCTTCATAGTTTGCTGGAAGGATGGAGATATGTAGAAGTTATAACACTATGTTGGTATGAGGAAATTCTCAATAAATAGTAATTTTATTCTTTTAAAATTTTATCATATTTATTTAGAGCCTCCTAATGACATATATATATATGCACACAAACACACACACGAGGATGTACACACATAGTCACAGTTTACTAAAACATGTGACAAGAACCTTTGACTGTAATAGTTAGAATTGGCCATCTGCGGAGGATGGCCCAGGGCTATCATGGATGCCCTAGCAAAGGTGCATTCTGCTTGGCCTTACAAACCATGTAGGAAGCCCTCGACTAGGTTCTCCTTTACATTTTTGTGTCCTTTTACTTTCCCTTATAGCTTGAATCCACAGCCATCCACTGGGCATGCCGCGGAGGAAACCTGGATGTCTTAAAACTGTTGCTGAACAAAGGAGCAAAAATCGGCGCCCGAGATAAGGTATTTCCCCTCCTGTTACACTCTTCCCTCCGGCTCCTTCTTCTCCACTTCCTACCCTATCTCTCCACAAAGGTTTCTGGAAGCCCATTTTGTGTGGGCTCCCTAGGCATGTCCCCCTAGCACCTGCCTTTGGATCTGGGACAACTTCTGTGCTCACAGCCAGCCAAACAACAGTGTTTTCCAATTTCCAGCTGCTCAGCACACCACTGCATGTGGCTGTGAGGACCGGCCACTACGAGTGTGCAGAGCATCTCATCGCCTGCGAGGCGGACCTCAGCGCCAAAGACAGAGTGAGTAGCCTGGAGTGTTTGGAATCCCTCCCGCAAGCCCCGGTGCCCTCCCCAGACCCGCTTCCCGGCCGCCGACTTCCGCTAACCTGTTCGCTTTGCTTCTCTAGGAAGGAGATACCCCTCTGCATGATGCTGTGCGACTGAATCGTTATAAGATGGTCAGACTCCTGATTATGTACGGCGCCGACCTCAACGTCAAGAACTGTGTAAGTGCTCCAAACAAGGGGCACCACTTGCGGGTTTTCTAATTTCCAGAATTTCTTAAACACTTAAGCATGGTAATATTGGGCGGTGGGGGGGCATCTACTGATGGTTTAAATGCCCCTGTCCATAACACGCCAGTCTTGGCAAAGACACTGCTCACATATTCAGAGATACAAGAAGCCATCACTATTGCTATGCCATCCATACCTAATAATTCTTTGAAAATTTGGTCTTGAAAATTAAAGATCGCCAAAGTTGCTCACCTTCACAAACACCCATGTTGGAGAAGTCTAATCTGCCTGGGTCATTTCTGGCCACCCTGAGCCTGGACTAGTTAGGAATTCATGTACGTAGCATTCCTCAAATGGCCTAAAATTCCATAGTGGCTCATGGACCAAATGAACTAAAATTAGTTGATATTCAAGCTGGGTAATTCAGAACAGTCCTTCTCCCCTTATAATGATGCAACATGTTACCACTTTCTTCCAGGGATAGCCATGCTTTTTCCTATATTTTTTGGATAACTTCTTTCCATCCTCTACTTTGGTTTATCTGCACACATCTCAAAATAATTTCCTATATTAAGGTCCTGAAAATTTATGTATAAGTACATAATAATTTAATTTCATCTGTAAGTAGGGAATATAAGCAACTTTTCCTCATGCTCCCAGTTCCCAGAAAAATATCATCTAATATAATCTTTAAAAATACCATCTGAAGGAACGGGTATAATTTATGGAAGAAATAATTTTAAAGATTTTGGAGAATCTATTTTCAACAAAGAAAAATGTCACCTTGTGAATGCAAATAATTTCCTTTCCTTATTTGTGTCACTGTGAAACTGAGATAAATATGTTTTATCACAAAAAAGAAAAAAAAACTCAAGAAATCTGGTTTGGTGACAAGAAAAAAGAATAATGATAAATGGACTTGTTTGGGATGTGAAAGTATTAACAGCAGGGTTCCCTTATGCTAAACACTGTGATTGATCTTGCTTAATAATTTAAGATATCAGAAAAAGAGTAGATTCAGAAATCGCCAAAGGTGAAGAAAATATGAAGATTCTTTTTTTCAGGCAGTGAGAGAAACCAGCAGAAATAAATAGCATACAGATGTGTGCAGACTGTGAAAGTAGGCAGAAAATCAGGAGATAAATTTCAGTAGAGAAGAATGCAAGAGATTTGTGGAAGATTAGCCCAAAATATGTAAATAGGGCTCATGCTTCTGAGTTATCAGCTAGCCCTCAGCAGAAGGGACCGGGAACTATTGATGTCATTGACTCAATGAACTGATGCTCCCTCTCCAGTGAGCTAGTGTATACTGTCTTAAGGGGGATTTGAAACAACATATAATATGATGTCACTGTCCAAAGCTCAGTAGTCACATCTACTACTGAGTGTTCTTCAAAAAAGTCACGACAGAAGTGGAGAAGTTGCAAATGGAGGTTGTGGAACCACTAATTCTAATCCCCATACAGGCCAGGTAGATCACCCCTAAATGAATTAAATGAGTGGCCACTGGCGTCCCTAACTTTCCCTCATTGAGTCCATTGTTGCTCTGCGGAGACGTAAGTATTGGGTTGCCAGTTTTGATTCTTTTTTTCATAGAGGTCACAAATCCAGTTACATAGAGGTCACAAGGGGGCTGGGGATTTAGCTCGGTGGTTAGAGTGCTTGTCTTGCAAGCACAAGGCCCTGAGTTCGATCCCCAGCACCAAAAAAAAGAACATAGAGGTCACACATCCAGAACTCTCTTGATGGTCCTAACTATTGCCAATCAAATAAAATAATATCTAATTTTAAGAAATCTTTTCTTGGCTGGGTGTGGTGGTGCATGCTTGTAATCCCAGTACTCAGGAGTCTGAGGCAGGAGGAATGTAAGTAAGTTCAAGGCCAGTCTGGGCTATATAGTAAGACCCTATGTCAAAGAGAGAAAAAAATTTTTTTTCTTAAAATGCATCTCATCTAATATAGGTGCAAACATAACAGGTATGTAGACTGATTTGCATTTTAAATCTGGCAGTTTGTAATATCTGGGCTAAAGAGACACTTCTGAATGAATAAAGATAGAACTATTTAAAACTTCTCATATCTAAAGACAAGAATTGAGAAGTGACATGGTTTAATATTTACAAATATCTTGAAACATGTGCATAAGGGAAAAATGTTTGCCTCAAAAATTATTTATTGACACATGCCATTCCTTTAAACTCCAAAACAAGTAAATTTCTTGGGAATGTCCAGAGTAAAGCCTGAGAAGTGAAAACTCTGCTCTCAGGAGTAGTTGGTCGTAGCACCGGAATAAAACTGATTACTTAATTAAGTCTGAATAAGACTTGGGTACTTAATTAAGCCAAGGTGCTCCTTTACTCCCAGTCCTAATCAATTCAAGTACTATTTTCCAAATCGATAGGCTCAAAAGAGATGTTGCTGTCACCCACAGCCCATTCCAGAGGATACTATAAATATATATACAGCTATATTTTGACTTTCAAAATGATGTGAGGGCTCCTACCATTTAGGGTAAAATTCTACCAAGAATTTTACCAGTTCTGGAGTAGTCTGGCAATAGGACTAATCTAAAATACCAAAACCACCTTAGAGAGAACCAGCGAAGGGCTTGTTTGAACATAAACTGCAAACCACTCCTAGTGGAAACCGTAAAACACCTCGATAATATATACCTCATTAGCACGCTAACAGACAGAAAATGAACTCACAGGCACCTCCCACCTGCGAGTCAAGTTTCCACTTCTCTTTTGTCTAGGCCGGGAAGACTGCAATGGATCTGGTGCTCCACTGGCAAAATGGAACCAAAGCAATATTCGACAGCCTTAAGGAGAACTCTTACAAAACCTCTCGTACAGCTACGTTCTAGGGGAAACTTTCATCTGTAGCTGCTCACCGGCGTTTTGAAGGGATGGCCCAAAAGAAGAGCAAGATCTTTATGAAGATGTACCTAATGAAGTTTCAAGAAAGCACAGGGTTAAGGGTGTTTAAATTTCCTTCAGTGAAACTCACTCTATTTATTCCTGCTTATTTATTTTTGTGACACTGATATTCAGGCTTTCATGAGCATTCATTTGGTGAGCAAAACCTACTTTATCTGTAACACATGCGGGGCCTTCCTGTAGCTAGTTCTAAACCGTGTGAATGAGCAGTGTTCCAGGTGCCTACTTGTGTGTTCCCACTGGCATAAGAGATTTCGAAGTATTTAGAAAGGATGAAAGTGATTATTGCAGCCATATTTTCTTCTGAGCGTTTAATGTTGATGTTTGAATGAGCAACAGAAGGCATGTAGTAACAGGAAAGGAAACAAAAGGCCGAAAGCTATTCTCAGGAAAGGGCCGCGAAGCCAGCCATTCTCTGGTTTTCTTTTTTGCTTTGACCAAGTTTCACAGGATACCAAGGTGAAAGCATGTCAAAAATGTATGTGCGGGGCAATGAAAAGAGTCACTAGTAGAGCCACTCAGAACTGAGTTTGATCAAACGAAGTGGAAGGAAATGCAAACTGTAAATGTGTAAATGTACATTGCATTGTATTTATATTTTATATTCATAATAAAAGCAAAGAGACTCCAAAGCGCTTTCTAAGTCCTTCGGTAAGTTTAGTGGGAATGTCCCATGTGAAAAAGGCCATTTACAAGGGCATTCTTTTCCCATTGTGTTTCGAGTTTCTCAGATGAGAAATACCCCGCGCAACAGCCCTCTCGGTATTTACTGTGCTTGAAGATCACCCGGCGATTCTGTTAAAACGCAGAGTCGGAGTCAGCGGGTCACAGGCGGGGCCTGGGAGTCTGTATTTCTAACAAGCTCCCAGGTGACTAGGAGGCCGAGGAAAGCCACAGTAGCACCGGGCTGCAAGACTGAGCACCATAAATACATAAATACGCTGTATGGAGAAGTTCAGGTTCTTCCAGCTCCAGTGGTGTGGAGAAGGAGACCCCTGGTGGGCAGAATGATTCCTACACGTTAAAAGTGCTCCTTACGTTAACCCTATTGCTGACTCACTAATCCTGAGGGCAGGCGCTGGCAGGGGTAAAGGGCCCCTAAAAATACTCTGCACCAGTGGTTTTTGACCTCCAGCGGGAGCTGTTTTGTTGCCAGGTGCTAGGTCAGATGCTAAGACCTCTGGCAAGAAAAATACATGGTCTGTGGCGGGCCTTCCTGGAACAGATGAATATTAAGAAAATAATTATCAACAAATATATGGTGTCAATCTATGGTAAATACAATGATGGGAAAAAGATACAACATGCTATCAATGTCTAACACCTATCTGATGGAAGGGAGGAGGTTTCTAAAAAGAACTGATTTGGGTGCAGTGGCATATCCCTGTAATCTCAGCTACTTGGGAGGCTGAGTCAAGGGGATTCCAAGTTCTAGGCAAGACTGGGCAACTTAGTGAAACCCCGTCTCAAAATAAAATAACAAAGACTGGAGAAATATTATAGTGGTAGAGTGCTTGCCTGGCATACATGAGACCATGGATTCAGTGCCTGGGAACACGCACACACGCACACGTGCACACACACACACATGCACAGACTTCTCTGAGATGGTGGCTTTTGGGGTAACTCTAAAAGAGGAACTGGAGTTATTCAACCATAGAGCACTCGAGGCAGCAGGAAGAGCACAGGAAAGGGCAAGGATATGGGGGGACTGGCCCTTTGGGAAATAAAATTAAGGCCAATGAAGGCCGATGTGAAACACTAGCATCTGTACCCCCTAAAACCCCTCACTTTGGGTAAGCGCATATATATTAACCTCTTAGATATACCTCTAGTGTTTTGGGAGAGTATACAGGCACAGTTCATAACCAGAAAGTCTTCCGGTTACCTGGTCATGGACGCACATGGAGTTGTGAGGATGGTCTGAGATATTTTTGTGCCTTTTCTACCTTTCCTTTTATTGATCTAGAAAGTCCACATTCCACAGGTATTATGAGTTTCGTAGAAGTTTTATTCTGTTATCTCCCTCCTAACCCCCTTGTACCAATGTTTGTGCCACCCCACCCCTAGCTTGTCAGAGACTTAAAAGCTCAGGGTCCTTCAGTTTCTTTCAACTAAAGCACATTTCTCTTGTGTTTCACCTATGGCATAATGTGGATGTGTTAGTATGTGATTAAGTTCCTTAAGTGTCTTCCTCAAGTCCCTCTTTACAAAAGACCTGAGAGGGTAAAAGGAAAAAAGAACGAAGAATTTTTGTGTTGCCACATACAACAATTTGCACTAATAAAGAGGTGGAGGGTATGTGAGATAATATGGAGTAAATCTTTTAAGATTAAGACCAAGTCTTGGTTAGTTCTGCTAATGGGAAACATAATAAATAGTTGAGGGAAAAATTCCAAGTTTCCATCACACAAATAGTCAATTCTGATAAGCTCCTTGTCTTCCCACTGAACCAAGTCTTTGTCCACAATCTTGTAACTTGTGTTCCCTTTCGGTGAAGGTCACATCCCATTGGTCAATGGAGTCCTGGAAGTTGTTCTAGACTTTCTTTCCAGTGCTGCCTTTCAATTAACCACCAAGTCTTACCAAGTGCACTGCCTAAGAAGCTCTTTAATCTGTCCACGCCTTCCAATCCCAGGTGCCTCTGCCCTAGCTCAGATCATCTCCCCCCTAGTTCAGGCCCATTCTAATCTAGAATAGATTACTCAAACATGGGCTCCTGGCTTTCAGGCTTACTTAATTACCTTCAGGCTTAATTTTTCTAGTTGGAATTATTCTAAAATGCACATCTGATGAAGACACTCTGCTCTTCCAAACCCTTCAATGGTTTCCCATTTCCCTTAGGATGAACTGAAAACTTAACACACTTTACAGACTCCTTAAAATCTGGCTGCTATGGACTCTATTCTTATCTCTCATTACTTTTCTATCCAAACTCTAAATTTCAACTCTACTGACTTTGCAGTTCCTTAAAGAATCCAGGCATTGGCTGTAACGTCTTCATGTATTGTGCCAGCTCCCTGGAAGTCTTCCTTTCTATCCCAGCCCACCCCAACCCACTGCATGATTTCTCCCTACCCATCTCCTTTGGTTTACCTCTGTATCTTCCCAGAAGCCGTTCTCTATAGATTTTGTTAGTTCCCCTCAAGTGTGTTCCTGTTGTACTTTACTTTCTCTCATACCACAGTATTTATCATACTCTTTTACCTCTCTTCACCCACTGGAAGAATTTCCCTTCTTCTCTTACATAAGCAGTACATATTAAGTATTAAACCAATATAGAAATAATGAAGAAAGCCAACATCACTAATTACTCTAATCCCATGAAATTCTTCCTTTCTGTCCACATTATGTAGAGGCCCTGTACATTTATAACTTTTTCAATTGAATAACTTTTTAAGGCCATCTTTATAGATAGTATTCTATTTCAGTGTACACTGAGTCATTTAATCCTGTGATTGTTTCCATTTTTCCATTACTTTACACATTACTGGAGTGAATATCCTATTCATGCATTCTTTGTATCTAACCAGTGATTTCTGAAGAATGAATTTACAGAAGTTATTTAGTCTTTAAATTTTTATTTTTATTGGCATATGTTTGCAGTGCATAATGATTATATTCATCATGAGGAGTGGTACATGAATATAATACTTATTTTGTCATCCCCTTATCTTCCCCTCCCTCCCTCTAGCAAGTATTTATAAAGTAGGTATCAGATTATATTCCCTTCCACAACATGTTACCATCTTTCCTGGTCTTCAAAATACTTGTATTGTAAGCCTTTTTCTTATCTTTTCAACTTCATTAGCAAAACAACGAAATATTTTTGATTTTTTTCCCTAATGACGTCTTCAGCATCTTCATGTTTATTGGACACTTTTTTAAAAAATCAACTTTATTAGCTCAATTTTCTATTAAATTGGGCCTTTTTGAAATAAAGTATCCTGTGTGAGTTATTTATTTATTGAGCACTTTGTAAGGGGATGAGGGAAACAGGACAGAGAAGAAAATGGGCAAAGGTGCGGTTCCGGGAGAGACCTACCCTCAGCCGATGCCCTGGTACTCAGGAGCATAGATTGCACCCGGGACGAAACTTCCTAGGCATCTCTAGACAAGGTGACTTGTCAACCAGGACAATGCTCTGGGGAGAATGAAATAAACACTCAACAGCTGAAGAATCTGGAGGATGCCAGTAGGGATGCCACCCTGGGAAAGGGACCTGGTCAAACACCCACAGCATATGTCCTATTATTTGTTTTTAAGCATAATTTCTTAAATGACAAGGATGTGAAACCTCTTTGGAATTTACATTGTAAATATACTTTCTAGGTTGTATTTTTCTAACAGAACATCTTTTATAGAGACCAGTCAAACCTTTTGTTTTCTGATTTTGATGATCACACTTAGGTCTAGTCCAACATTATTATTTTTAAGTACATTTCTGTGTAGTATTTTACAACTTCAGTTTAAATTTAAATCTTTAATCCAGCTGAATTTACTATGGCTGTGTACTGGGTGTGAGATAGGGGCCCGACTTAGTTTTTCTCCTAAAAAATAGCATAGTAACTAGTATGAGGTAAAAATACTAGCTAAAAATAATACCAGCTAGGACTAAGAGCTGATACTTAGTAGGTACATTCTATATGACTGGCCCTGCTGTAAAGAAATCTGCCAGTATTAATTTATTTAACATTTGCAATAACGTCACAGGTAAGGAAGACAGATGAAGTGAGGCATAGAAAAATTATATATTGTACCTAAGGTCATAGCTAGTAAATACCACTAAATTAAGATTTTAATGTGTGTACTTTGTCTTCAATCTATGCATTTAACTGATAATTAAGATTTTAATGTGCGTAGTTTGTCTTCAATATATGCATTTAACTGATAATATTGTATTGCTTCTCCCAAATAGATAACGAATCACTTCAATATTACATATTAAACAAGCCATCATTTCATTACTCTAATCTTTAGAATGATTCTGGGCTCCTTACTCTTTGATTGGTCTTTCTGAATTTGCGCATCAGCTATGCTTTTAATTAGTAGAGTTTTACTGTGCTTTATTATTCAGCAGTTCAAGTCCCTCTACTAGGTTTTTCTCCAAAACTTTCTAGGTATTATCATGCTTATTCTTTCAGAATATCAAGTCCCAAACCAAGCACATAAAGAAGGAAACAAAACATCAACAGGCAAATTGATTTGGATTCTAACAAATTCGCTGATTTGGAGGGATTTGACTTATAATTTCTCATTAAAAATGCCTTCATGTTATTCCAGTCTTTTAAAATTTCCTTTTGTTCTTCATATTTTCTTATTATGTTTTGTAACAGTTTTTTCTTTTTTCAGAGAAGTCTTATACAACTTGGTAATTTGTCCTGAATATGGTCCTCTTTAAAATTGTATTTTACAATAATTGTAACTACTGGATTTGTGTTATTTTACAACTGGTTGCCCTGCTAAATTTTTTTAAAGCACCTTCAGTTTAAAGTTTTACAACTTCACAACTTGCAACTAAATGAGTGGTTTTTGTTCTAAAAACATAAATATACTATCAGATGGGAAACAACTTGCTTCTCACTGGTGACCAGTCATCATGCCCTCCTATTTTGAGTAATGATATAATCATGTACTTATAACATAGAAAAAAGATGCAACTGCAAACATATACTACACAGAAGCTAAACTAAGAAGCACCTATATTTCTAGTCATTTTCCCCTTAAGTTTTCCAAAACAATTTACCTTTCTATAACATGAAAATCCTCAGTAGTACATCTGCAATGGGAAGTAGTGTAGTTAATAAGATAAAGTGGGGGCATCATAAGAAAAACTGAACGTATATTCCTCTAACTATTTCGAGCTTAAAAAAAGTTAAGTGCACACGCACATGTCAATCCTTTAAGGACAGGTCGAAGCCTATGGATGCACAGATCAAAGATTCAAAAGTTGCCCACAAGTTCTTTCTTTAAACTAGAGCTTAAAACTCCAGTAAAGCAATTCAAGTGTACACTTTTACTAGAAAACGCTCAAATTTTAGTTGTCCTGCTCACATCTATCTGGACTTTGAGAGCGGTTATTTGCTTTGCTTTGGGTGGGAGACAGTACAGCAGACTTTACTGATGGAACCAGCCCAGGGTGGCCCCCTAAACCCTTCTGCTTCCTTACCTGGGACGCAAGGTAAGGAAGCCTGGGACGAGGTGAGGGCACCTGGGACGCAAACTTGAGGAACGGAGACTCTCCAAGTGTGGCGAACTGTGTGGGGACAGCAATCCCTGCCCTCCTGCAAGCAGCTGAGTGCCTCTCACTTCTCTCGTGTTGAGGGTAGTAGTCTGGGGGAGGCCAAGTGGACCATGAGGGTCACCATTCTGTTGCGGTAGCTAAATTCAGTCATAATAGAAACTGAACATGACACAGTGGTTGTTGGGGGCAATGCCAATCCCAGCACTGAAGGTGGCTGAGCAGGTGTCACTGTTAGTTGGAGGAGCTAGCCTGGTCCTGTAGCGCTCAGGATACCCTGATGCTCGTCTCACTGCCTTCATGAAGACAGCAGGTCAGATTCGTGACTAGTACGCTGGAAGCGAGCACAGGCAGGGCCACGGCAGCAGATTCTCATTCCGCTCAGGCATGACCTTGCCTATGGCACTGGTTGCAAGTTTGTTTTTTTTGGCAGCTCCGCAGCTGTCACGACAGTTTCTGAGGGGTCATCCGAGGTCTCCTGGGTAGCAACAATGATGTGACTATGGGTTACGAGTCTCTCCATGATGTCAAAGCTGTCCCAAATGACCTTGGTGAAGGAACCTTAGTGGTTAAGAGGTACTGCTGATATTGAGTTGTCATATTGCTCATGGTCCATACTCTTCATGTAAGGACACTGGAAAGGGCAGAGATGGTGACCTTTGGGCTCCACCCTTCAGTTGAGTCTTGGCCTTTTTCAAGAAATAGACCCCTGAGGACTCCACCTGAAGTAGTTCTGGATGTCCTCTTTCATGTCTTTGTGGGTGTAATAAAAAAAAAATAAGGCAGCAAAACCAGCATAATTAAAGACACTCATGAAAGAGGACTTCTAGAACTGCTTCAGAAAGTAGCAAGAACGAGGAGACAGGTGCATTCGAAGTGAAGGGGAATATTTCGAGGGGGATTGTGGCAGTGTGTCTTTTTGTGTCTTTTCTGAAATAAAGTTTTAAAAGATTCAACATTCCCTGCATTTTTTTCCCCTGCAATTTTTATCACAGCCCGTAAACGAAAGAGATGGTTAAAACAATAATTCACCTAAAAGTCACCCCTTTAATATGCTTTAATAGTCCTCAAAATAACTTCTTTAGTAATATTTTAAAATAACGAGCCAAGCATACCAAGTAGAAAAGCATTAGTTTTTAAATGAACAAGAAAGAGATTTAGACTTAAAATACTGAAATAGTCATCACTTATGCAAAGGATAAATAAACTAGTCTTTCTCTTAAAGTATCTCTAAATTCATTAAGCTGGCGGCTGCTTTAAAAAGTGCTTATTTGGATTTTACTTATTATTTTAATGGCCTGAATATAAAAGTTCACACGAAAAGTTTTATTTTTGTTGTGACTGATGAAGTATGAACAGAAAAACGGCAGCGCGATGGACAGCGGTCCAGTCTCTTCAGCCTTCACATTTAGCCTTTTTGCAAGCTGGGAGAGAATCGTCATCCCCTTCTGATGGTCGAGGTTTCTTAACCGTAGAAATAATTCCAAAAGCAGTTTTTCTCGTTTCTGTAAAACAGAGAAATCACAGTGTTTGAAGTCAGACCAATTTAAACAAGTATCACCGTATTTCTCTGGCTTATGACACCAGCAAATGAAAACTACAGTGAACTGCTATGAACGCTGATGCCACTTACGGTCATCATCTTTCTCCCCGATAGACACAAATAGCAGAATATTAACATCTAACTCATTCTTAAGGGTTACCTCATGGCTCAAATCAGAGGGCAGCACTACAGCTAATGGTCTGTCTGTGGCATTATGTGGCCAGAACCAAGTCATAGGCACTAGTGCAGTGAGAGCTGTACGTATGGCAGAAAGATGGACAAATCACAAGAAAGAACACAACAGGGAAATAAGGCTAGAAGGGGAGCTGAGGAAAGGTCACAGTGTCGTGAAAAGACATTTAAATTCTGTCCTGAGGAAACAGAAAAGGACTATGGAGAAGGAGAAATCCATTTGCTACAAAGGAGGTAAACTTTAATTGATGAGCAGAAATTTGGTTAAGAATTACTTCTTAAATCATAAAAATAAAGTCAACTTTAAAGAGGGAAGCACTACTTTCCCATTTATCAGGATCATACTGCTAAATTTATTGAATCCTGGCCAATTATTCTTTTAAAAACTTATAAAAGACAAAACAGACTTCAAGTTTTAAAGTATCAACATGAGAGACCCTCAAAATAGAAAATGTCAATAATTTCTAGTTCACCAAATGAAAAGTGTTGCATTTAGAGACATTTATATCATTCCCAGAGCTCGTGTGATGGGGTTCAGGCTATGCAGTGTAACAATCTCAAAAATACCGAAAGTACCTAATTTGTGGCAGGCCAATACAATAAGCAGTTTCCTAAAGTAGCAATCCAGACAGAACACATGAGCCTTCAATAACTTTTTCATATGACAACTTAACTCTACATGTAACAATCTATTCTGATGTTTAAAATTCATCTGGATGTTATCAACTAAGTTACTTCTTAACCACTGTAACTAGTCCTAAAAATTATGAAGAAAACGAAGACAAAACGATGGATCAAAAGTGTAACTTATGGGAAAAAAAGTGTAAGTTATGTTAATAAAACTTCATTTCATTTTCCAAAGTTTTGGTCTACCAAAAACTTCTAGTTCATTTTTTATCATTTGGTGAATAACAAATTCTGTAGGTTCCAGTAGTGGAATTAAGGTGATATGCTATATACATATACATAAAATGTGAATAAAAAATATAGTCTGTATATTCATAACTAAGCAAAAATGAAAACAGAATTCAAAAGTTACAGTCTAAATTTTGTTAGTTGAGTTTTTGAAAACGTGGCTATTTTTGTTTTCCTAATAAATGGTTTAACATGTTTCTAATGTATCAGGGAAAGTGCACGCCTCTGGAGCGGGGTAAGAAGGGAGAGTAGAAGCCTGTCCAAATGCAAGCAGGGGCACATGTGTGCAGCTTGAAAGGGTACATTCAATACTCACTTCTGTAATGAAAACTATGTTCATTTCACAAACTATGGAAAGTCAGGCCTAAACTGAGGATGAGAAAGTGCTGATGGGTATGGTTAGAACAGTATGAAAAAGATCTTAAAGGAACTCTGCAGAGAGGATAAGAAAAGTAGATACAGCTCAGTCATTTGATAAAAATGACTAGGCTCCAACACGACTATTCAGTATTTACTGGAAGAAATCGCTCACCTCCATGGAGAAGTGCTGCTCGGCAATTAGTGGACACTGCAGCCTTGGCATCACTTTCAGACAGCCCAAACAGCAACCCTCTAGTGGAGCTGTTAAAGATTTCAACCTACTGTCAGCAAAGGCATGAGACTAATACAAACAACAGAAAATCCCAGCTCACCTGGTCACACCGATAGACTAGCTAATTCTACAGAAGTTCGCCCAACTAGAACCTACATCTGAGCGGAGACTCATTTAACTCTAAGCTTTTATCAGATAGAATCACTGGTTCCCCATTTTCTATCTATTGCTTAATCAAAAAGACAGAAAGATGAAGCTCTCTATAAGCTGATATAACCTGTTTCTGAAGCTATTAATTGGTAAACATACAGTAAAAAGTTGAGAAAAATGTCACACTAAACTCTAATACTTCAAATTCCAGATTTTCTAAAAGAAAATTTCAACAACTTAATAGAAAAGGATACAAGTTTGCCACATCATATGGTCCTCTTATTTCCAAAGGCTAAAATAAAACACACCAAAAAGTAGATATGAGAAGTTATTCATTGCACTTCAGTGATTTTATTTGAGGTAAATTATAGGACACGTACGTATCCAAAAAGAAATCAATTGCATATATTAAAATCATAATTTTGATAATTTCCTAGGTTTTTAAAATGCAAATAGATTTCCTAGGTTTTTAAAATGCAATTTTTTTCAAAAGTATAAAGGAAAAACTACATAAGCAAAATTTAAAGCACAGAATAAATTGACAAAAATTTTACTCTTCAGCAATTACTATGAACAAATGCAGCTAAAATAGAAAATGTGATATTCATTAAATTATTATTTTAATTTCTCCCCTAGGAATTTAGCAAAGTTTTATAACTAGAAAAGCAAAACTAAAATACTCCATGCTGGACTCACCCTTTCTGCAGCACTAGATATAATTACATTCTACAAAACAGAAAGTGACCAATGTTAATCTTCATAGACAAATGCCAAAGAAGTCTTAAAATACAAATAACCAGCAATCACATTTTGACACTTAAGGCTCAAACAGTAACTCTTTTAAAGATAAGGTAAATAATTAAAGTTAAAAAATGAGAGACTTTATGCCAAACTGAAGGCAGTCTATAAAAAGAAACAGAATAGGGTTTCCCAACAATTCTTATTAAAGATGAATTAACTTTAAAAACTAGTTTAAAAGGCTGTCATTAATCCAACTCATTGTTAACAAACAACTGTTATCTAGACTATTCAGGGTGATAAACTGCAAATTTTTTGTCAAAAGATAAAGTGTTTCAACACATTTTCCCCCTACCACAAAACTTGCAGAGCTCGCTGAAATGGAAGAATTTATTTCTGTGCCTTGATAATTTTCTTCTTTAAGTAGTTTGATAATTCCAGGGTATTAGTAATAACAAACTGCCCAATATGAAAAATTTGTAACATTATGGAACGATACCTTTCCTTTGCAGATCTGCATCAAATTGAGGGCATTGGAAATTGTGTACCTTCTCATTGTGGAGTCTTTGATAGCAGGGCTATAGACAAGTTCAAAGCCCAGACCTCGGTCAATGGCCTTCACGAAAAGAAAGAAAATAAAAACTATGAAGGATAAATGTGCAGCATCCTACTTAATTTTCACTGCAGTACCCCTGTCTCCTTCTCAGCCCCCGCCACCAATCTCCTGTACTTCAAGGTACACCCTTAAACAAATTCAGACTCACACCCAATGGTACTACCTACAAGGAGAAGAAAACAGATCTGTGGCTCTGTTTAACGGATAGAATTGATTTTAGCTGTAAGGAAGCTAACTTTATAAAAATAGGAATTACAAAGAGGCTAAGGAGAGCCAAGCCCTAGGGGCATGGCAGAAGCATACTATTCTATGAACTATCGAAAAAGAAAGAGAGCTGTATTTAAGATAAACTATGTAAAAGAAAAAAAAAAAGTAAACCAAGTAATTTGACCTAAGAATGAAGAAAAAGACAAAGAAACTAAGAATTTGACAAAAGGCCAAAGAACAAAAAATGAGAGACCTTATGTCAAAACTGAAGGCAGTCTATAAAAAGAAAAAGAATAGGGTTTCCGAACCCTATTCTGGGAAGGGCTATCAGGCAAATCATTTATTACACAAACGCTGGATGAGAATAACAGCCAAGGTTAACTGAGTGTTACGTGCCAGGCACTGTGTAGAGTCTTACATACATATATTTAACGCGGACAGTACTTTCATAAAACAGTGTGATGGAGACTGTCAATTGCCCAGATATCTGTTCTCTTTTTCTTCATTAACAAAGCACTTGATTTTTAGCAGGGGTTATGGATGCCAGGCAAAAAAGATGGAAGAAGCCCAGGCCCTTAAGAATTCTGCCCAGCTTACTATAAAAACTTAGCTTTTCTGCACGAGGGGAAAAACAGGATCTTTCTCATTTAAAGTACCCTTAATACATCCACATCCACATGTAAGAAAACCTGGAAGGGACAGAAATGGGACTGAAATCAACCACCACAGTATTCAGCTTTCTTGATGAGCAGACTTAGTATCTTTGTCCACTCACAACAGATAGGTTTTGAGCCCATTATGTGTAAAACCTGGGATGGTTCCTCTTTTTAAGAGCTTATACTGTAGAGCATAAGGGAGACCCTAAAATAGGTAAAAATATAACCTCAATACAGTATGTGCTATCAAGGAGAAGTTTGGGAGTAGGTAAGAAGAAATTAAGTAAACAGAATTACACCTAACAACGAAGGGAAACATCTGAAGAATTTTCAGCACGGAGGTGACAGAATCTCAACTGCAAAAGTAACTCAAATTGCAGCAATCTTGTGAATGAACAAAGGAGGTGGGCACAGTCCAGGCAGGCTGGTCCAAGTCTCTGGATGGCAAATGAGTTTCCATTATCCAGACGAGTTGGGAATGGTTCACTGGTGGTCTGTTCCTGAGTGTTACAGAGAATGGAGAAACTTGTCTTTTTCCAGAACTGGCAGTCCACTGATTAAGGTGGGCACTGAAGACCCTGCCACCTTCCCCTCTGGAACACAGACTTCCTTTCTTTTTTTTCTATTCCCCTATCTTCCTCTCCTCAACTTTCCTCTGGACTTAAAGTGCTTAGATTTTCCTATGTATCCAATATTAGTTTAGTTGGAATTTAAATATGATTTTCCACACTGCAACCCTCCCTCTCCCACTGTGGCAACTTTTTTCCAGCTTTAATTCTTTGGCCTGTGTTATTTCTAGGAATGACCTTCGTTATGATACTCTTGGGGCATATACTACAGTTAAGTGTATTACTCATCCTCCCTGTCCAGCTCATACATTTCTTTGAGCTAGTATCACAACACCTTTGTAACACACAATTGCCTTTTACACAAAGAAGTTTTAGATATAAAAATGTATTTATATTTTGAGTGAATAAATAGCATTTTATAGGAAAGAGGTCATGTGATAATGCTGTTTACTATGGATTATCCATTCTAAAAGGAACCAGCATTGGGGTTGGGGATTTAGCTCAGTAGCAGTTCGCTTGCCCAGCAAGTGCAAGGCCCTGAGTTCGGTCCCTAGCACCAAAAAAAAAAAGGAACCAGCATTTACCTAACTAAAATCCACAAATAAATAATAACATCCCCTTTAACCACATTATCAACTACCTGTGTCTATTTCTTTTACTAAAACTATTAATTAGCCAAAGAAGGCTGACATATTTCTTTTCCCCATCCTTCTAGTTGTGGAACTAAAACACACGGCAGTAGTAGGATGAAGAAAGGACATAAAAGATGTGAGTGACAGAGAATTAGATGACCTGATCCTAACATACTCCTAATTGACTGACTCGAAATTTCTAAACCCTTGTGGGGCTTAGAGAATAATAAAAACTCTTTTCAAGGGGAAGAGAGGGAAAAAAGCTTCATTTTTTTCACCATTTTGATCTTGGTACATTAATCAAATTCACTTTAAATTGCTAAGAAAACTCTTGAAAAAGAAATTAACAAAAAAGTGCTATTGAAAGCTTTGAATATTTCTTTCATAATATCTTATTTTAAATTTTTAGTTGGGTAATCAAGACTCATTACCTGGGCTCCTGCTTCTGAGACCATTTTAACGTAAATTGCTGTAAGCTCATCAAATGATTGTTCCTAACAGCCTCTTTGTAAAGAATGACAGTGCCTGCCTGATTGGCTTTTGTTCATGCGTTTGACCAAAGCCTCTGAAGTAGGGAGATGATCAGGTTTCTTTACTGGTGAGAAATAACAGTTACAAAGATCTTACTAAGGGCAGGTTTCTGATATTTTAATCAAGAGATCATGGGAAAAAAATTCCAAGTAATAAAATCTTAAACAAAACTCAGAGAAAGAAGAGAAGAATATAGGGAGTTGATTACTAGGGCAATATATTGATTCCTTGCTAATTTCACAAAAGTTAGAACTTTAACTAAATTCAAAAGGATGACAAGCTTTCAGTGTATCATTATTTAAGACAGGTAACCTATTCATATGACTCACCAATCAAAGCAACATAAGAAAACAACAAAAAGTCTTAACTTGCATCTGCCCCAGCCTCATCTCCCACAATCACGTTTATGAATTTCTTGTATCTTCTTCCAGTTTCTTCATGCAAATATAGATGATTATGAATATATATTATTTTTCCTTTTTCTTATCCAAAAGGTAGCCTGCTACACACTCTTGTACTGACTTGAGAGCTTTTCCATGTCAACTTACAATTCCCTCATTCTCTCATAGCTGCACAGTACTACATTGTAAAGGAATAGCATGTACAGTATTTAACCAAGAGCTACTTGTAGACTTGGGTTGTTTTAATGTATCTGTAGAACGAACATTTAAGTGGGTATTATGAGTTGAATTGGGTCCCCATCTATACAAGCGATGTTGCATTCCTCAACTTCAGTACCTCAAAATGTAACCTTATTTGGAAACATGTCACTGAAGATGTAATTAAGATGAGGTCATACTGGAAGAGGGCAGGTTCCTTATGGCTTATAGCCTTAAAAGATGTTATATGAAGACAAGGAGACCCACAGGGAGAACACACAGTGGAGAGAAAGAGAAGAGACAATGTGACTGCAAGTTGAGGACTGACAAAGATGGCTGGTAAATCAGCAGACAGTAAGAAGAGATACAGAAGGGTTCCTTCCAGGTTTGAGACAGAGTAGGACCCTGTTTATAACCTTGATCCCACACTTGCAACTTTCAGAACTGTGAGATAATACATTTTTGTTATTTTAAGTCATTTAGTTTGTAGTACTTCGCTATGGCAGACACAGGAATTAACACACTAGGTCAGAAGGTAAATGTATTTGTAATTTTGATGGTTGTCAAATTACCCAGCCTCCATAAGGATTGTTCCAATTCACATTGTTGTATGCAAAATAGAATACTTGGTTTGCCAGTTTTACAATGGAGTGTACCACCAATCTGACAGTGATTTTAATGTTTCTCTTATTATAAATATAAGAATTTTTTCATATGTGCAAGGACAGTTTGCATTTTCTTTCCTGTGCAATGTCTTTTTAGTGTTTTTATTTTTGTATTGTTCACCCTTTTTCTTTTTAAAATAAAAATTTCTAGGAGTTCCTTACATCTTAAGAGGTCTTCCCTTTTGTCCATGACATGAGTGAAAATATTTCCAGTTTGCCATTAGTTTTTAACTTTGTTTCTGATTTTTTTTTTAACCCACCTGCCCTGTCTGCCAAGGCTGATGCAAGCACTGGGTAAGCAAAGCACTTCACATATTCAGCCTCATGGTATGTGCTATGAAAATAAGTTCATAGAGCATTCATGCTCAAATCAAGAGTACACAGCATGATTCCTGGAACTAGTCCATTGCTTATGACACTGCTTAGTAGACACTTCTCAGTAGGGACCAGCTGGATCCTAAAAATAGAAATGGTTATGGTAAAGGAAGTGCTAAGGGTGAAAACTTCAAAGAGTGTGAAATAAATGATCACTAAAAACAAACTCGAAGGCATTGTTCAATGGCAATAACATTGAAAAAAAATCAAAGGAAAGGTACAGGTATGTGCCGCTTTACATAAGATTGTTCTCAAAACGTGAATTCATGAAGTTCATGTTTTAAAATAAGAAATTATTCTGTGTTTAACAAAGAATTCTGCTGTAAAGTTTTAAATAGCATTTCCCAGGAAAGAATGACAGCAGATTTGGAAACAAGGCATGAGTACAAACAAACCCTTAGCCAGCTTTTCGAGAGACATTAACTGTGAGCCACACTGTCCCCAGACTCAATTCCCTCACCTTCCTGGGGATAATTAACAGCCACTGCACCCCAAGGACTCTGGGCCACAGTATGTGTGAGGATGTGTTCACTATAAAATGCCACAGAGTAAGAAGTCAGTTGATAATTCAGTAAGAGAACTTTAACCCCATTTTTTAAAATACACCTTTCACAGATAGTCATGATTGCCACAAAAAATCACGTGAGATTTCAGAAGAGGTTTGTAGACTTTAGTGGAAAGCTCGTAACTGAAATCATGGGGCCCTAAGCATGTGGTGAAGACGACAAAAGGGTCGAGTCCTGTCCAGTATGAAAATGCAGTGCCTCGGCTCAAACACCTCGCGCTCTAGCTTCTGGGCCCCCACAGTCCCAGCCTTCTGCGCCTGTAATTCTCACGTGGCTTCTGGCCTAGAGGTAAAAGTCTATTAAATGACCTATGCTAATAGTCCGGCTTCTCACCACAACGAAAACAAAGACGCAAAGCCTAACCAAATTAAGACTTGTGCTATTTTCTCCTGAACCCAATACGGTGATCCTTATAAAGTTAACCTATCAACTTTTCATGGCCAATGACAAATTTACCCTCCAAGCCCTGGGCGCATGTAAAGATCAAGCATAACACTGAACTGCTGCCCCTACTCATGCATGTCCTGCGCCCTCTCAGGGAATACATTTTCAACAGCCCCACAGCAGGATTAGGTATTACGCTGCAAATAAACATATGCACCAATACGATAAGTGTTAATTGTCCTAAACAAAAAGCCAGACACCTGTATGTTTCCAGCTTTCTCTCTTAAATGAAAAATAAGTGAATAAATTAACGACAAGGACTTTGCTGCTTCCTGGCCAATTCACACCGCATCTACTCCTATACTACATGATAACTAAAAATAATCTTGTGCACCCTTACTTTCTACTCTGTCATCTGGCTTTTATTAAACATATGTAAAATGTTCACACCAGATTTTTTAAAAAGGAAGACATTGTGTTAAATATTGCACATGCCTTTCACTTGTCAAATGTTTTTACTTTTCAGAACTCTTAAACTGAGAAATGTGGGAATTATGCCAGAAATACCCATCACACAAAGGCAGCTTCCCTGCATTTCCAGAAGGATCAGGGGCAGGCTGTCCAGGTTCCTCTGTCACGGGTGCCACTCTCCCCTGCATGCTGTCCTAGTGTCCCACACACCTCACTGCATACGCTCCTCACTCAACACTGACAACCACCTGGGCACGGTGACACATGCTGTACACGTGCTAAGTTAGACATCTACTGATGGGATCAGCACACTTCAGGAAGGACTCATAGGCAAGATATTCCCGGGGTAATTAAAAAGGCCCACGACACAGCAGTGCTATCTAAAAGTTCAAAACCTGGTGTAACATTAAGACTTGTTTATAAGAAACCCAATTAAAATCTCTCACCAAAATATACATAGTGTGGGACATGAGGAATTATGTGCTGTACACTGCTGTCCTTTCCATGGACTTGGCCTTAGCATCACATGCCACCATCTCCTCCCCACCAAGAACACAGTATTGTACAGGAGCTAATTCGACCAAAGCCACATAGAAAGTGGCATTCCTAGTTTATTACAGTGAAGAAAAAGGTGAAAAAGTTTTAAATTTAATAACAATTGGCAGAGTAACTGTGCTAACTTTGAGGGTGCTATTTACATAGGTCCTGGACTGGTAATTTTTTGCGGGGGATGGTGCTGGAGATTGAACTCAGGTCCTTGCACTTGCTAGGGGACCGCTCTACCACTTGAGGTAAATCCCCGACCCCTGGATTGGCAGCTTGAGCTGGTAAAAGCTAAGGCAAACTTCTAAAGACAGAGATTGCTGCTTCTGGAGAGGAAAAACATGTGAGGCCAGCAAGACTGTCATAAACTTGGTTTATGTATTAGTTTGTGGTTTTTATCATGGTACCTGAGGCCGTACCAGAAGTATTATCTGACAGGCAACTTATCAAAACTGTTCTATATCCGTGACTGAAGAGCTGGTTTCTTACTAAGCCTCACTTTCCCACATTTGATAAGTGAGCTGTTGAGTAACATGCGCCTTCAACTTTAAAATGTGATAGTTAGGGATTTTTGTGCTTATTCATTTAGAAGACCTGGTACTAACATGGGAAAGCAATGATGTGAGTTTAGTCAATACAGTATTGTTACATGTTCAGTAGTATTCTTAGTATTTACTGGAAGAGCTGTTTTATAAGTTTTCTCCTTTAAATACATGACTACACATTTTTGGTATTTTTCAAGTACATTTTTCGTAGCCTATTTTTATGGACAGAACATGAGTCAACTTAAATTTTTCCATACAAAACAGATCTATATTCTCCCCTCATTTACTCCCATCTAATACTCAGTATCATGCCAATTCCTTGGCAGAATAATGAAGCAAAATTTGAGAAAGTTACAAGTCAATAGAGACAAAAAAAATAAGGGAGTCATTCACCTTGAAAAAAAACCCCTAATATTCCAGTGCTGACAGGATTAGGTATATAATTTGGACACTATTTGCTTAATCTTTTTCTTGCATAGTAGTTTTTGAAATGAGACTGCATTTTGGAAACTAATTTTAAAATAGCTTTCTTAGGATCTGGCTGGCAAAGCAAATAATTAACAGCTGTACTGACCTCATAGCTACCAAAAGTAGTTACGAGTGCAAAATAATACCACCTATACAATGGAAATGGGAGGGGACTGAGGGTTGGAAGGCAATGTAATAACTGAAAGATGAAAGGAATGGGAAAACAAGAGAAAACTATGTAGAAGCCTAATGAGGAAAATTCTATAGCGAGCAGAACAAAAAGGATCCTTGAACACATGGCCTGCCTGTTAGGTTATTAAAGTACTCCTGGGCTTTTGTGTGAGCTAGAATGCTGCAGTGCAGATTGTAATTTTACACAGATCATGCCCAGGTGATTCCACATTCTACTCCTTCCTGTCCCTCCTTAGTTTGCTGGTATCTTAAGGACACCCCATGATTTTTTTTGTTTTGTTTTGTTTTTTTTCCAGTTTTCCATCTTTTTTGACTGTTCTATCCCTTTAATATTCAGGCTGTAAGTACCCATCATTATTAGTTATCCTCTTAAGAAATACCCTCCACAAATTTTAATTTCTAAGGCCTTCAAAAAAATCTTGATAATCAATTAAATACTTGGCTATTTCAGGCAGGATTTTGCTATATTGCTCAGCTTGGCCTCAAACACTTGGGCTCAAGTGATCCTCAGTCTCCTAGGTACTGGGACTACAGGCATTCACCACTGCTAGCAGCTTGGATAGTTTCTTATTTTAAGCTTTCTTTTTCCCTTTAGTCATCTTACAAAAAATAAAACCATCTTTTCTAAAACTGTTTCCTCTTGCACCTCCCCCTTTTTCTTCCCTTTAAGAATACTGATCATCTCTGCTCCTTTTCCAATTTGATAGTTTCTAATTTTGCATGTTTCTACAGAGTCAAATATAGTCTGCAAATTGTAACTTACCACATTAACAGGGGGTCTTTTGAAGTAAAATGGCAGTTTTTCTGTTACAGTAATGCAAACTAAATCCACATCTAAATGTGTGCAAGCAACCTGCCAAGAAGGAAAAAAAAGTAGGTAAGGCTAAATGGAAAACTGGCACAAGAAAGAATGAGCCAAGTCTGATACAAAGCAGCATAGATAGGTGTGGTTCACTCCACAGGTGTTAAGATGGTTCTGTACTGAAATACATCTGACCTGTTACAAAGCCAACTATTTAGCCACTCCTTCAGGCTTGGTTTAAATGGTTCAACTGTGCTTCACCTGAAGCAGAGGTATATCTAGAGATCTTCTAATTAATACGGTCTTCTACATAGGGATGATTTGCTGAGTGAGGGTCAATATGTAGAATTTATTTCAGAAAGAAGAAACTGGTGGTTGTGAAATCCAAGGAAGCAATAAGCCAAAAGGAATGTGTTCATGATCCATTTGTTCCACCAACTATGTGCTAAGCACCTTTGTGCCAGGAATTGTCCTAGGTCTGTGGTTCCAATCAGTCTACTGAGTGGCTAACGAAACATTAGCATGGCATGACTGATACTATTTGTGCAAATACTAACAGAAACAGCTTATCTAAACGATTAGAGTAGAATTGTTATAAATCAAATGAAAATAAATTTCTTTCCAACTTTAATTTCCCCTTCTTCTAATTTTTGCGGTTACTTGTTGATCAACAATCTGTATTTATTCCTAAAAGATTTAAACTACTCACAAAAACCACATGCCAAATAAAACACAGAGAAATCACAATAAATGGAAAATTAGGCAAGGAAAATAAAACTGAGGAAAGATTACTGGTGTACAGTGTAAGCCAAAGACACTGCTACAAGATGCCCAGCTGACTTTCATTTGGCCATTATTGAATTTTTAAAATTTGACTTATAGTGATAAAAAAGTGGTTTCGTATTGTCTTAAAAACAAGTCTATTGACAGCGCTGGTGCGCATAAGATTGACGAAAAAATTGCAACTGCAGAGGTGGCTATGGTGGCAAACCACAGGCAGGAACACGCATCACAGGAAGAGTGGAGTGAGGAAGAAGGGTGAGGGGGGTAGTGACGCCCTGAGGACTGGCACTGACTAAAGTTCACAGAGACATCACATCTCAGCCACTTCTTCAAAATCTCCACCGCAGGAAGCAAGGACTGATCAGAGGCTGCCTGGCTTTAAGACATTCACAGTAACTTAGTAAGCCTGGGAAGTAATGCTGATCCGGCAGAAACACTTGGCTCCTAAAGAAGCTGCCCCATCCCCACTGCCCCAGCTGTCCAACTCATAAGAGAGGCAGTGAAAATTTAATAAGCATAGATGAAGAAAAGCTCTGAATAACAAGTGACATGACTTCAGCATCTGTTTGTCATTTTTTTAACCATCAGACCGGCAAAGATCAAAATGTTCATATCACACTGTGGATATAAGAATAAACAGGCACTCCAAGAGTTTTAAATCAGTAAAAGGGTTTATAAAATACTTTATCAATAGCTATTAAAATTTTAAATGCACACACTAATAACTACACTTCTAAGAATGTATTCTATAGAGACTCCAGAAATACATTCTGTAGCTATATACTCTACGTAGGTTCGGGACACTAGTACAATGACAGTCATCGTGACACAAATCTAAAAAGAGTAGACACAGTTAAACATTCCTCAATTTTACATGAATATGATCTTTTTATATGATGGAATATGCCAACTCCTTATAGAGAATGAGGTTCGTCTCTCATTTCTATTATAGAATACTCTCCAAGATATACTGGAAGGTGAAAAAAGGTATGATGTTAGATAAGAAGAAAGAGACAGAGGGGGTAAAATGAAGGAGAGAAAGACTAGGCGAATAACATTTCTGAAAAGATACACAAGAATGTTGCAGTGGTTGCCCTGGGAGAAAACAGAGAAGGGATTTTAGGTGGGAGGAAGGCGTACTTTTCAAGCAAACCCCTCCAACCGTTTGAATGTATTATTATGAACACATTTTAATAAAAAAGCTGCTTAGTTTTGTAAAATCCTCTTGAACATTCTCCCCTAAATAAAGGTAAATTAGGTTACTTTTTACTTATGTATTACTCTTTTCTTCCTCAAAAGGGTGGCCAATTGAACGGCGGGTCTGTGTTGATTTAAATGCATTATAAAAAACTTTTAGTTACACAGGACAACTTCATTTGGCTTCTTCTGATACTTCATATTTAAAATGTTCCAAACTCAATTCTTCTGTAATTTAGCTTTCTATTAACCTCAATTTTCAACTGGTACATTTAAATAATCATAAGTTAATATTCATACTAAAATGAATTACTTTCTAAATCATTAAAAAGATTAAATTATGTTTGATATAGTTTTGTGTTAAGAATCTCAAAACAGTTTTCTCTGAAAATCAGTAGTCTACATATGAATTCACATTAGTTGTCTTTAACCATGTTTTTCTTTTTTTGGCCAGAGATACTTACGATGATTTAAGACTAAGACCAAATGTACTTCCATAAAAAGGCACACATCTTTGCCTTTACAGCACGAAGGGAACAGGAGGGTAGGGCTTCACACTCCCCTGTACTCACCAAACTTCTTTCACGGATGTTAGGTTAATAGACTGGTATTTTATGATACACACTATACAAGACAGAGGTCTACCAAGGGAAAAGAAAGATGCCCATAAACTGTGGCTCTGAATCTTAGGTATGTATAAACTTTCCTAAAGAATTTTATTAAAAAGGGAAATTACCAGACCCCACCTCCAGTGATTCATTCAGTAAGTGGGGCCTGACAATCTGCATTTCAACAAATATCCGAGGCAAATCTGGAGCTGGAAGACTCAGATCACAGCCTGAGAGACACCACTTGAAAGCAACTCCCTTCATTGAGGTTTTTCACGACAGTGCTGTATAAAGACAAGGCATGGATACCAGAAGTAGGAAAAAAACAAGAGCTTCTATTTCTATTTACTTCTTCATTCATGTATTTTCTTAAAATTTCTGTATTCTTTTGCGTGTATATATGCTTTCACAAACCACAGCGCTATTATGGAACAAGTGAATAATTTGTAAGAAACATACACATGTCGGGGAGTAGGCTCGGTATTTTTTTAAACTGATAGGGCGCACAGTCAAAATAGTTTGGAGACCACTGGACTAAATAATCAGAATTCCGCTCCATCCTTTTTAGTTGCTTTAAATCTTACCAGGAATAACTGACTTGGAAGCTCCTGAAACTACTGTGTAACTCTCCCTCTCGGTAATATCCCACAGTTGCCCCTCCCCAAGAGACCTTGGTGAGTGGACCCTCACCTTTCTCACAATCTGTAATCTTTGTCTAATCCTTTGAGAAAGCTTCGGGGATGGTTTTTATTTATAAGAGACCTTCCAGATATTCTGAATGGAAAACAGGATGGTATTTTCCATGGAAACAATCCTATTTAAAGTGGTTAGGCTTTATATTCAAACTATTAACATATGTATGTATGTGTACGTATGCTTTTATGATTCACTTTAAAGACCTAACTTAAATTTTAGAATATCATTCCTATAGAACTACCGGTTAGAATTCTGGACAATCAACTTAGAAAACAAATAAAATCACTTATGACATGCAACCTGTTAAGCAACAAACTGCTTGCCTTTGACCTGATTCCAAAACATGACATATTTTCAAAAGCTTTACGATAAAAAAGCTGTCTTTTTAACTGACTTTCTATAGGGAACGGGGCGGGGGGAGGTTTCTAACTTCATCTATTCCTAAGGAATGAGTCAGATATGCGCAAAGAAGAGGAAGATGTTCTAATTTTAACACTTGTTCTCATGCAATTTTTTGAGTATCAGTCAGTTCCAAACATTTAGTGAATTATTTATAGTTTTTTTTATCTTCCAAAATACTTCTGACTGCTCCACCCACCATCAAACATGTGTTCAGCAATTCAAACTTGAACAGTCTGAGAAAAATGAGAAGATAAATGAATAAGATAAAACTGCTATATGAAATTATGTTCTTTAAAATCCCAAAGTCCTATCTCTACTACATACTTGCTGTTTCATTTATCCTAAGTCTTGGTTTTCTACTTTATTAAACAGTGACAGTAATAAATAGCTAGCCTAATTATCCTACAGAATTGTTGTGAAAGTTAAAGGAAACAAATACATAAACGCCTTTGGAAAGTTTCGTATAATTTTCAGTCAAAATGTTACTTAATGTTTTGTTTCCCTAATTATCAGTAAAGGGCTACGAAAATGTAAGTTACATGATCTTCGAATTAATTCAGAAACAAAATATACAACAAAGCTGGTACATTGCCAACTGCATTAGTCTACATTATGACTGAGTTATTTAATAAGAGAATTAAGGTGCAAACTTGGAAATGTCCACGGTCCTCCTTATACTGGATAGCAGTGGTTTCAGCACTGAATGAGTCTTTTTGCAGAACTTAAAACGGGAAAACAGATTTCCAGACTAAACTTCAAAACCTATGGGATCAGAGTCGCCAGTGGTAAGGGCTGAATGTGCCCAGTTTTTTTCTTCTTCAAGATGTGCTCAGGTTCAAAAAGTTCCACAGGTGTCTTTGATGACTAAGACCTACTGGCTTCTACTCACTTCTTTACTGAAACAAAATTCTTCAGATTATCATTTTGCACTTTATAAAAGAAGCCACCAACAAAATGACAGGCATCTGTGAATAATTTGTGGTGTTTCTTTGCATTAATCTAATTAAGAGTTGATTAGGCAACAGCGCCTTTTTAGGCAACAGCGCCATCTACTGGATAAATTTAGGAAAACGCTACAATTTTAGATTTTGCTTTAAAAAGAACTGATGGGAAATTAAAACATCTAAAAACAACAGGCTTTTCATGCAATACCCTTTTGGCAGCTGCAACTTTTTTTGAGCCTAGATAAAGACAACTTTTAGAAGTTCCTACATTACCTACATCTAACTTTACACAGTAAAACATATTCCTTAAAGTAGTACATTACAGTTAATTTTTCTCTTTACTGTAAAAAGGTAAATGCTCCAGGGAGTTCTGTCTCAAGTTGACAAAATGAGCACACATGTAAAGCCCCTTCTCTCCCCTTTCTCTCTGACAAACATACTGAAATGGCAATTCTAAATGTACAAAGGCAATTAAATCCACACAGGCTCTCAGAATAGGAAAGAGAATTTCTAGAAAACTAAAAACTGACATGATCATGCTGGAATATGAGCTATACCTCACTGCATGTAAAGGAGGAAGCTGAACAGAGGAGGCAGGTTTTATGCTGCAGTAGAATTTTACCCTATTCTTCACTAGGCAGTACCAAATATAAAGGACTTAGCAAATATGAATCACGAAGTGATTTTAGAGCTAGAAAGAAATGGACCAACATTTATGTAAGAGAAGTTTTGAATAAATAAAGCAGAGATAAAGAAACAGGAGAAAATCTGATGGCCTCTTCAAACTGAGTCCATCAAAGGTCTAGCATAATGAATAAAACAAAACAACCAGCCAAACAAAAACCCACACACTTAAGGGCCTAAGAGTGGGAATAGAAAACCCTTTCACATACTTTTCTGTTGTAAATTTGTACTTCAGCATTATAGTGGCTGGCTGGGTGTCTCAGTCACTATGCCTGGGGGATACAGATGGCAACTGTTGTGTTTACCCACTTGGTAAGACAAAAATATTTATTATGACAACTCACAAGTTGAACTGAAAGCATTCATAGGTTTGCTGTTCTTTTAGCTGGCTTTATCTTGCTAAAATCACAGGAATGTAAAAGACTCACATGGATGTAATAGAAAACTGATGGGTACGGGCTTAACGTTTGTAGACTAACAATGACATTGAGGAAATTCGGTTTCCTTCAAAATTGCCTGAGGTCTGATAACTAAAGACCTTACCAAGAAAGAAAAAGAATTGATAAGCTGGCTGCTATCTGCTCATTGTTTGAATAATTTTTGGTAACTGTTAAGAAATTCACACATTGTCCAAATATATGACTACTGAAGAACACCTCACAGTATTTTGTGGCTGCTGTAGCTTTTGACTATATATGCCAAAATAACCTCCAAAATACAGCAGAAAAATTTATGCCCTTGTAGATGTTAAGACATTATGCTTTCCATTTAGAAGTTTATCTTGGAACTCAGCCACCTGGCCTTTATTTGTATAGTAATAAAACAAGTGATGTCAAAAGATTTGTTGCTCCCATCTCCCAAACTAATTGGAATGTGACATTTGACAATTGATTTACAATTGATGTAACATTTGCTAACAGAGCACAAGTTGACCAGTGTAGGAACTATATGCAAGAACAAAAGTGAAATTCAAAATGAAATGTTTGCAATTTCAAAACAGGGAATTGTATAGTACAATTATTGGATTTCAGAAAGAAATAACATGTCAACATTGTACTATGCTGGAAATATTGACAGCGAAAACCCACAAAACTGAAGCCTGAGATGGTAACTTTCTAAAACAAAACCAAAGGTGGAACAGATGTTGATGAATTATGTAGCAACTATAATGTCACTTGAAATGCAAAGTGCAGGCCAATAATTGTGTTTTACTCAATCCTAAATGTGTGTGGGATAAATAATCTGATAGTTTACAAAGAAAATTACAAGTGCATAAGAAAACTATGTGAAAAAAATTGTGGAGCACACCAGTGAGCTGACAGATGAAGAAGCAGGCCCAGTATTGCGAAGACCCAGTATGACAACAGGAAAAACAAGGTGTCACCTGCGCCCTACAAAAAAAGGACAGGAAAACAAAACATACATGCTACCAGTGTAAGTGAGATGTGTGCACGGAACATGGAGTTTTCATGTGTGAAGACTGCCTTGGGGGTGACAGTTGAACCGAAGATTATTTCTGTGGCAGACTTTTGGTTGTATTTACATTGTAGTTCACATAGGAATTCATTTCTGATGTCATCTTTTAGTTTTTGTAAGCAAGTACACAGCTGATGTCAAAGTGTTGATGTTTACCCTAAATGTGCAACATGTATAAAAAAATTTAGTATCCTATTTTACGTTCCTGCTCACTATACATTGTATAATATAATAAGACCCTCCTGACAAAACAGCAAGATCAGAGAGATATCAACTATGTCCTACAAAAAGGCCAGGAAAGCAAAACACATGTGCTGTCAGTGGAAGCGGTGTGTGTGTATGGAATGTGCTGTTGTCATTTGTGGAGAAGGCCTTAAGTGTGATAATTGAAGATTATCTTTGCTGTCGAGTTCTATTGGTATTTTCACTGTATTTTATATAGTAATTTATTTCTATTGTTATTTTTTAGGCTTTGTATACCAAAAAAGAAAATTCTGATGCTTTGTTATAAATGCTCAACAAATACAAGAAATTTGATACTTTATTTTTTTGATTTTTTTTCCTGTCAAGTACTCATTGTTTAATATAATAAAGTGTATAAAATTAAAATTAATTCATCAAATGAAACATTATAAATAATAAACAATGGTATTTTACACCCATAATTATTGCTGAGTAGGGTTACGCCCCAAGGGTTTAAATAGTCCCATGCAAAATTCTAGAACTCCAAGTGTAAGTGAAATATCCTAACAGTTTCCAAGTCAGACAAAGAAGGTCATTTACAAAGAAGTAATATCATAATTCTTACATACAATAATAAAATACTATTCACTTTTACTTATCTGTTACTTACATGAAAAAGTTTTTCTGTCTTTGGAAAAACTGCAACGATATCATAGAGCCGGACCCTTGAAGAAGTTGCCCTCTAGTAGTACAAAAAGAACATTATCATATCGTAGCACAAAACATGAATTCCTGCCTAATGACCTAACTACACTTACACTGTAATCATGTCACATTTCAGATATGCTACTGATTTTTTGTTTTTCTTGTATACAAGCACATGAGAATTTAGATACTAATGTCCAACTCAAAAATCATCCTATCTTTCCTTCTACATTTGTTATGCAAAACATTGTATATTATAAAAACGAAAGACAGCCCTTCATCTTACACACTGGTGGAGGAGTTTCTTAGACATTTACTGAATATCTGCGTGTGCTGGGCACTAGGGATACAAAATCATTAATAGAAAATCACTGCTATGAAATCTTTCTCTCAATGAAATTCACCTCTCTCTTTTTTGCAAACAAAAAATATACAAGACTAAGCATTATGTCTCTATGTAATGTACACGACCAAGTATGATGTAATTAAGTTCACAAAGAGAATGCTGTCTACAAATTAAAATGACAGACCAGCAAGAAAATACTTGACAGTCCTACAACAGGAAAGAACACACTGGTAAAGCCAAAGAGTTATCATTTAAAAAGGAAAATCTCAAGCCTACATGTTTTTGTATGTGAAAAGACTAGAAAATATATATTCAAATATATAATCTCTGAATGCTAGGATAATGTGTGATAGAACCAAAATGTTGCATTGTAGCTACATAAAATACCAAATTTCAGCTTCTCACAAATTCTTTAGCAAATACTAATTGTTACAAACTGGGTCAGGCTTTCCTTGATCACTTCTCTTCTACAACACAAGTGTCCTTTCTAGCTAAAGATGAAATAGCTCACCTCAGGAATTTCCCTTGAGCTTTCCTATCAACAGGCACACTCCAATCTCTCCCATTTAACAAACACCATCTCTTTATACAGCAAGCTTTCATCCATCAACTACGCTATACTTTCTGTTTTTCCTTCAGTGTCAGATTTCTCTGGCAAAGTTAGCAGCACCTGCAATCTGCAAATTCTTACATCTCCATCGGGTCTATGGTTGTTTAGGCAACCAATGACTTTCTCATCAATATAGCCAACAGATTTTTTTAAAGCCCCTTCTTACTTGACTACTCAGATATGCTGCTGCTGCTGACCTTTCCTTCCTTCTTTCCTCACTGTCTTCCATTTTCTTTCCTCTATCTTCCTACTTTTAGGGCAATTCCTCCTCAAGCTCCAATCTTATCTCATTGTATATTCCCTGTTAAATGGTGAAGCACCTCAGGGCTGTTCTGGATCTTCTTTCCACACTGCATTCTAAGCAGGGAATCTTATCCATTTTCATGACTCCAACTCATCTCTACAAGTGACTACTTCCAAAGCGGTACCTTTAATTGTTGCTCTTCTGAAGAATACTCTTCTATTTCTAACTGCCCATTTGACAAGCTCCACTGAAATTCCATAACTCCTGTCCCAAACGTGACACCCACAAATCTGCTTTTCTTTTAATGTCTAATCTGAGAAAATGGTATTATTCTCTACCTAGCTGCCCAGGTGACCTGAGAAATTAGGGTGTCATCATCTTATATCCAATCAACCACTAAATCCATTCAATCCTCCCACCTGGGTGCTTTTCAAGTCCCCTTCTTTATCCATGCTAATAAATTCTCTGTAAACCTCATAACCTTATTTCCTTGATTAAAAGCTGTGAAGGCTTTGTACCATTCTTGGGCTCCTCACTGTCTTCCCTTCTTAACCTCATCCCAAGTGGCCAGGTCACTAAGCTCAGCTATACTGGTTGCATTTCATTTCATAGAACAAACTGTTTTCCTTGGTCTCAGGTCTTTGCATAAGCTATCCTGTCAGTAGGAACTCTCTCTTTCCTGTCTGTCACCTACACACTGGTCCCAGCTTGAATATCAACTTATTCAGCTTACACATTCCCAGCATACAGCATATCCTTTATTTGCCACTTTCCTCTTTTTATATTTTCCTCACATTTGTAAGTATTATTTTTTCAGTGCTTGTCTTGCACCTAAACTATGAGCTTACAAAATCAGAGATTACTGAGCAATACCCCCAGCACCCAGCTGGTTTGTGTATGTTCAATGAATAAAAGTTGATAGGGTGATTCTTTAATTGTGGTATGCACAATGTGCCATGAGTAAAACAGACATGTGGAATACTGTGTGAATTCTACGGATAGGGAGAGCAGGAAGGTACCATGAAGAGGGAGTGCAAGAATGAGGTGAGATGAAATGCAGTAGTGCTCAACATCAATCAGTACAGGTTACAAGGCCAAAAAGAAAGAGGAAAAATAATTAACTTACCAGAACATTGCAGTGAGATGGATCTGTAACTATAATGGTCAATCTAGTTAAAATTTTAATTGGTCTTGATTTTCCCTGTAAACAAAAAATATGCTATTAAAAAACCATAAAACATAATGGATTGGTTTCCCCTTTTACGAGTGGAAAGTACTCATGAAACAGTACTAGCTGTATGGGATAATGAACATGGAGCCTAGTGCCCATTCTTCAAGGATTTATAACACGGCCAAAGAAAAAATGATGCGTGTGCATCATCAAATTACATAATGAGATAACTTAGAATCAGTGAGTTTTCAGGAAGGAAGGCAATCAACAAGGTATCAAATTGGTAGTAAGAGAATATTTCATTAAAAGCTGACCCTTAAAAGTAAGACTGGTAGGCAGGAGATGGTGTAGCTCAGGTTAGAGAATAGCACACATAACAGGCTATGTTTGAACTGAATGAATAGATAGTATGTTTCCTAAAAAAACACCTACCTGAACAATCGGCAAAGTTGTGAAGAGCTCAGAAACTACTACTGGTTTTTCAATTTCCTACAATAAATAATAAACAGTCACCAAAGACAGTACATGTTAAAGGCATAAAGCATAGTGGAAAACTTATCAAGGAGTTTTTATTACTTTTATTTTTAAAGAAAGCAAGCACATTTTTAGGATTGAGAAACACTAAAGCTTCTCTAAAAACAAAAAAAAAAGAAAGGAAATTAAAGAGATGCAACTAATAGCAGTAGATAAAAGCTAATTTTTAGACAGAAATAATCTATAAGATACAGCTGTTGGCCTAGAAATAAACATAAGTATTTACTAGTAAGCTTAAGGGGAACATCAATGAGTCCACAACAACAAAATAAAATGAAAATGTTGTGATTACAGTTCAAACAACAATTTTTTAAACATTACTGCAAGTGACTTAATTAACAACACATTAAATCAGCTTTAAGAATCCTTACACCATGCCACAGTACTTCACAAAAATGTCATTTGTGCAAATATACATCAGCTCAATTGTTAGCATACAATAATAGTGTACCAATAGAGTGCATATAAGAAATATGTTCGCCTGTACTTATCAACAATATAAACATAAATAACTACAAATACTTAATATTTATGGACTTACTAACTTCAGAAACATAACATTACCTGTTTCTTTTCCTTAAAGTCAACAACATGATTGATAGCAACGACTGAATAGCCAACTGAAAAGAAAAACAGTATTTTTATTAAATATTTTCCTTCTGGTTCATACAGACCCATGCTGATTCTCGATATCAAGACTAGGAAGCAGTCTAGCACAGTAGTTGTGAGTGGAAACTCTGCCTTCCTTTCAAATAGAACTATACTATTTACAAGTTACTTAATGTTAAGTTTCAGGTTCTTCATCTGTCAAATGATAATAACAACAGCATTTAGTTCATATGTTTGTAATGAGAATTAAATAATATATGTAAGGTATTTCTGAACAGTGCTAGCCACATAGTCTGGCCTTTGTTTAATCACCATGATTTCTTGTTAGCATGACACTAAAAACTTGTGCGTCTGCTTGCCAGCCAACATTCTCTTTCACATCCCCTTGTTCATTTCCACCCCATCAAGTTTATACCTATCCATTGTTAACATTACAATCATCCATTTCTTTTTCTTTCTACTCTGTTTCCTCCCTTTCTTGAGGAGAGATGGAGTGATGATTCCTTCACATCACTGCCCATTTCTCCTTTTATACCTCCCTTCATCAACAAACTGGGAACTACGAGGCCAAAGGTTTTCTCTGTCAAACTCATCACATGACTGTTCTGGACATTTAGCCTACCAAACCACATCTAAAACAGGACTCCTGCCTTTAAATTATCTTAACACCAATAGGATTACAGGATCTTAATATTGAAGGATAATGCACATTAATACTAAAATAGTGGACTTCCCTCTCATCGGTCTGTCCATTACTTGATAGGCCCTACACCAGGTGCTGAGCACACATAAATAAAACAATCCTCATTCTAAAGAAGCTTATTATCCGCTGCAGAAATAAGGCAATTAAATAAGTCATTATGTGTATGTGTGTATATATGTGTGTGTGCGTGTGTGTGTATATATATGTATATTTTTTTTTAGTTTTTTTGAGACAGGGTCTCCCTGTGTAGTCCTGGCTGGTGTCACAGTCACTATGTAGCCCAAATTGGCCTCCAACTCACTGCAATCCTCCTGCCTCTGCCTCGAGAGTATTGAGATTACAGGTGTGCACAACATCCTAAATTTTTTTTGATGAGGAAAGATTTTACAGAAGCACATTGTTATAGAATGAGGCCTGGTTGTGAGGGCTCAGAATGGAAGCTCCCCAAAAAGTGACCTTTAAAAACAGAAGATGTATATTGGGCTTCACTTTTCACCCAATCAAATCAATCAACCATACCTCTTTCACATCCGTTACCACCCCCAGTCATATGCTAAACTTTTTTGTTATACCTATTTGGGAAACCATTTTAGCTAGTAAACAATATCTCCACTACCCTTCAGTAATGTTGAACAGACAATTTTTCCACAAATCTTCTTCTTATAGTATTCCTCACTAGGCATTTTAGTAGGAGTACTTCCTCAATCAATCTTTGATGTATTTTTTTATTTATATAGTAGTATATCTCTGAAAGGGTATCATTAGTTTCTTATATCACATCATAAATAAAGAATGGGAGCTTTGTCTTCTTTATTCTTTAAAAAAAATCTACCTGCCAAAAAACATTCTTTTGCCTTTTGCTTTACAAGCTGTGATGACTTTTCCTCATGTGATAAATTTCATTTTTTTTTTAAAGAAATAAGTAAAGACTGGTTAACAATGTATACACCTAACCATATGTCTTCCAAAGCATATTTTACATTGGGGCTCTCTTTATAAAGAAATCATGATAACTTTTCTATTCTGTATTTTCAAAGGTTTTCAGTTTATTCATCAGCATTACCTAAGTAACTGTCACACACCAGTTGCTACTGTGACTGTAAAGAAACAGAATACATAATACATTGTTCTTTTCTAAAGAAGCTTATAATGTATAAAATGAGGAGATAACATCAGGAAAAGATTCACTGAGAAGTTAATATTTGCAAAGAGTCATATCCAAGAAAATTCATTTTGTTGGAACTGTCAAAGAACGCTTGCAACAAAAAGCCCGGGTCATCATGTCTACCTCCTCTTTCTACAGATGAAGTAAGTATGTCCCAGAAAGTCAATGCTGATTAATGGCTGCGATGGAAAGAGACAGTAATTTCCCTACTGATAGAATTGGTCTTCCATCTATGGATTCAGCCAACCACAGATAGAAAATATTTGGAGGGAGGAGAAGGGACAGTCTGTGTAAGTACTAAACATGTACAGACATATTTCACTTGTCATTATTCTCTAGGCAATATAAATGTAACAACTATCTGCATTCCATTTAGATTATATTAGGTATAATAAGCAATCTACTGTATATGAAAATACCCAGTTTACATGAGATTTGCATAACCGTGGTTTCTGTTGGGGAGGAGCATGTCCCGGAACTAATTCCCCATGTATACTGAGGGAAGACTATTTCACAAAGAGAATAAGAAGAAATGGTAATTCATTTTGTAGGCAGTAGTTCTTTCTAGCATCACTTCTGAAAAATATCAATAATCAGCTTCCACAGTGAGCCGAGAACTGTGTGATGAACCAATGTCTCTACTGTTTTAACCCCTCGATCTCCACACTTTAACAGTGTAAGGAAGACACAAACCGTGCCTAACTCCAATAACTTAAAACAGGGTCTCATGTCTCAGGTCTTCGGCTTCTCTTTGACTCAAACATGAGTAACATTTTAACATTCTGACCACGTGTCCACTCCCTCCTGTCTGGTATGACCCTGTGCCCTCACCTACCATCCCTCTTAAATATTAATATTATTGTTCCAGCACTTTACAGGCTTATGCACTCCCTGCTTGTGTCCCCGGCGTCTCGATTTGCTCAGGCACTGTCCTGAGAGTCGGGAAGCGCCGATACTAAAAGCGCTGGCTCAGGTAACCTACACAGCTGGAATTCAGCCCTGGAGTCCAGTTGAGCATCCATCACAGATCCCTCGCCCTCGTTGGGCCGCTGAGCCCTGAATTTTCATTAAAAGTGCAGTA